>CAUYLG010019562.1:0-42401 GCA_963573385.1 Cacajao melanocephalus
GAATCCTTCACATGTTACAATAATAAATGAAACTTGAGAACATTATGCTAAGTGAAGTAAGGCAGTCACAAAATGATACTGTATGAGTCTACCTATCTGAGGTATCTAAAGTAGTTAAATCCACAGAAACACAAAGTAGAATGGTAGTTGCCAGGGTCTTGGGAGATGGGGCAATAGGGAGCTGTTTAATTAATACACAGTTGTGTTGTAAGATGAAAAAGTTCTTAAGAGTCCTTGCACAACAATGTCAATATACTTCACTACTGGACTGTACACTTAAAAAGAGTTAAGACAGGCCGAGCACGGTGGCTCACACCTGTAAACCTAGCACTTTGGGAGTCCGAGGCGGGCGGATCACGAAGTCAGGAGTTCAAGATCAGCCTGGCCAACACAGTGAAACCCCATCTCTACTAAAAATAAAAAAAAAAATTAGCTGGTCGTGGTGATGGGCACCTGTAATCTCAACTACTCGGGAAGCTGAGGCAGGAGAAGCGCTTGAACCCAGGAGGCGGAGTCCAGCCCAGGCCACAGTGCGAGACTACAACTGTGTGTGGGGGGGAGGGGGCGGGGGAGGGGGGACGGTGGGGAGAACAGTTTAGAGTGTAAATCTGGCGGGTTTTTAAACCACAACTTAAAAAATTATAAACTCTTTTCTTTCACTTTATTTTCCTGTCCTCTTGAGTATAGTGTTCGAAGGCAACGTAATGGAAAGGATAGAAAAGCAAAGAGCACAGGGCTTCAATGACATAGAAAACAAAACTTAAGAGACAATAAAACAAATAGCCCCTTATTTTCATTAACAATTTTCTACAATTAATTAAATACATCGATAACATTTTTCTTAATCTGGAAATACTAACGGCAAGTCAACAGTGTAGTAGTTAAAGGCCTTTTGGAGTCTGAAAGCTCAGCTACTATTCTGACTTTGCCACTAATTGTTGTATGACCTTGGGTAAGATATTTTCATTCATTCGCGAATTCATTCATTCATTCACTCATTCATTCATCAAAAAGTCTGTTTCCACATGAGTGAACCTGGTCAAATGAATCCTGCACCTTCTACACAGAATTGTTCTGAGGAATAAATGAAATAATTCATGCAAAATGTTAGGCACAACTCTTGGCACTCTGTAAGCGCTAAATAAATGTTGGCTATTATTGCTCTGACACCTATTGAGTAGGACAATAAATACACTGAATTCAACTGTAGAAAATCCAGTACCATATTCCTCAGAGATTAGGTTTGTCGATAATCATGGTGTTATCAAATCAGATGCTATTCAGCAACCATTACTGACTCCTGACCATTCTTGCCCAACTTGTGCTCTTCTCTTCTAAAGGAACTCTCTCCAGGGAAAAGCAATGTCATCTCAGGTATTCGATGTTTGCTTTGGGAACAGTTTTCTACAGATCCCAGAAATGATGCAACCTGAGATAAGCCACTAGAGTACCCTGTTTCTTTCACTCCGTTAGGGGCCTAGGCCTTATGTGGGACGGAGAATGGGGAGGCAGGGGGCCACATAATCAAACAACACAGATACAAATAAAGCCTCGCTGTGGTAAGAACGGACCAGACAAGTCTCCTCCAGGGAGAATGAAACCTGGACATTTAAGACAGAGGAACGCGGAGCCGGCGGGCAGGTGGGTGCAAAAGAGCCTCGGACAGCTCTCCCAGAGCCCCGGCCCGGGGCCGGGGCGGGGGTGTGTCGGGATGCTCCCCCAGAACCCAGGGCTGGGGCTGGCCCAGGCAAGCCGGGGACCCCGCAGGCTCCCAGGAGGGGCTGAAGTGGGGGCGGGGGCGGACTAAGCGGTGGTCTGGAGATTGGCCAGGGAGGGAAGGGACGCTGAGGTCTCACCGCGGGCCGAGGGCAGTGGGTAGAGCTTCTCGGCCTTCTGCAGGAAGCGCTGGGCCTTCTCGCGGTTGCCGGCGTTCAGGGCCTCCCGGGCAATCTCGACACATTTCTCAGCCTCATCCCGGTTCCCCTCCATAGCTTGCTCCTTCTTCCGTTTCCTCCGGCCGCGCAACTATGAGGGGCGGAAGCCGCCGCCGCCGCGGAGGAGGCGAGGCGGGTCCGGCTAGGGGCGTGCGGCGGAGAGCGGGGAGGAGCGCAGGGGACCGCGGCAGCGGCGGCGACGGCCCGGGCGGACGGGCGGGCCCAGCAGCTCCGCCTCCTCACGGCGGCCTCCCCGCCCCCCGCGGGCCGCTAGGGCGCGAGCCGCATCCGTCCCAGCCCCGGACCAAGCTCCTGAGCCCTGGCGTCCGAGCCGACTTGGTGGTCCGCGCCCGGCGCGGGCAGGCTGGAAGCTGACCTGCCCGGGAGGCGGGCGCTAGCAGCCGAGCTACCAGTCGCGAGGAGGGGTTCCGCCCGGCCCGGGACCCGGCTGCCGGCATTGAAAGCGCCGTGCCCTGTGACCTCCAGGCGTGGCCCTCGCAGTTGGGGCCAGGACGGGTTGGGGGAAGGGGGACACTCGTTTTCAGGAAAATTCCCAGGACTTGGAGGCCCGCCTCTGGGCCCCAGGCGAGGGAGTATGCGGCCAGGTGAGGACCACGGTGTCAGTAGTGTCAGCACTTCCGGGACACGTTCGAGCGTTTGAACCTAATCTTCTGGCTTGTATTACAGCCTTATATCAGCTGCATATTTTTTCTGACCCCGATGTCAGGCTATCCAAGTAAGTTTAATTTTTAGCTTGCAATGAGTGGTGCAGAGCGGCCCTATTCCTGTGCAGCCAAAACAAGGCAGGTATCAGCCCCTTAACTGTTGCCCTAACTAAACGTTTGATTTCATCTTTTCTTTCCCATTTGGGTAACATTACCTCTTGGAAGTACTGTGTCATGTTAGTCACCACAGTGGTGGGAAATGTTTGCTATGTGCAAATTTTTAATTTAAAAAAAAATCATGACAAACTGTTGAAACGATCTGCTCAACCCAACCATAAGCTATCGATTTTTACATAATGCTGTGAGCCAAGCTATTGTTAATCCTGCTAACTACTACCATTAACTCGGTAACTTTAAAATATAAACCCTGCTTCTCTTCGATAAAATGGAGATAGTATATCCCCAATGCTGTTACTGGGCACTTAACAATTTCAAACTTCAAAGCAGGGCCTAGCACATAGCACTAGTATCTTCGAAGTTTAACTTCGGAGTTCATTGTGGATATACAGGACATTCTTATCCTCTCCCTCTCCAAGCCCACCACACTGAGAGCATATTGGTGTACTGCTGTCACATAGCAAGCAAAGCCAATGTACAAACTGAAATGGTCACACTTAGCCTAAGAAACTAAGAATCCCATTCCAGCTCCTGCCAACTTTCAAATTAAAATTAACTTTAGTATCTCATAAATACAACATTTAAAAATACATACTTGGGCTATCTCACTTTGTTGGTCTACAGATTTGACATTTCAGTCACCAAGAAATGTGCTTAGTTATTGCCGCTAGATGAGATTTTCAAAACACGTTCCTATAACAACAATCAAGCAAATTTAAAACACAACTAGTTTGGGATATGACCTTTATTGAGCTTATCCACCAGAGTGGAAATAATGTCTGTACAAAACCAAATGTTTGTTACTATAACTTCTGCATCACAATTAAAATCCAAACAGTTTTTTAAAAACAGTCAACTCAATCAAAACCCACTACTTCAGAATCAATAGCTTCTTTGAAGCCACAGTAACACTTAAATATGGTTAAGACTCGAATGCAGAAATTTGGTTGGTTGGAAAGCTAATTAAACTTCCAACTTGCTCAAATAGAATTACAAAAAGGCAAAATTGTGTTTTTCACAGAGATACAGTCCACTGGAATCACCAACACTGGACAGCTGTTAGAGTATTTAGAGTCCTGAGATAACAAGGAATCCAGGCATCCTTTAGACAGTCTTCTGTTGTCCTTTCTTCCCAATCAGAGATTTGTGGATGTGTGGAATGACACCTAGGAGAGTGACAGGAATTAATTCTACTTCAGATTTTTTTTAAAAAATCACAGTATTTGAAACCAATAAGCTGTACACAACTTGAAAGCTATCTTTAAAAACATGAAGCTCAAGTATGAAGTAAAAATTCATTGAGTTATACAAATAAATCAAATTTCATGATACAACCACACTTGCATCAATAAAAATATACTTTAATGTCCTCTTCCATAAAAGCTAATAAAAATTAAAGCAGCAAATAATTCCTTCCTCTGAATTGTTTAAAATTTTAGTAGTTACATACCACCACCAGCAATTGTAGCCTTGATGAGAGAATCCAACTCTTCGTCTCCACGAATAGCAAGCTGCAAGTGACGGGGGGTAATACGCTTTACCTTTAAATCTTTTGATGCATTTCCTGCCAGTTCCAGTACCTAGAAGGCAGAATCTAATCAGTCCTCTTCCAACTTTCCTTTAGCCAAGATTCAGAGAACAGAATAAAACCCTCACGAACGTAGATCTACCAACTGGAGTCGTTCCCCACTGTCTGACTGGCAAGATACACAGGGGGCACGCAATTTTATTTCCAAGACAGAGAACTCAAGCTCAGTAGGATCCTTGTTGAACACCAGCTCCCTCTAGCGTTCTCTTAGGCCTCTCGCCGCGTTCAGGGCCTGGGAGTTTTCTTGCATCACTTTCCTCCTTCCCTCTCGCCGCCTCCCCGCCCCCAAAACCTTCTCCGGATTATAGGCGTTCACCCATTTACCTCTGCGGTGAGATACTCCAGGATGGCTGCGCTGTACACAGCGGCAGTCGCGCCCACACGTCCATGACTGGTCGTCCTAGATTTCAGATGTCGATGAATACGGCCCACTGGGAACTTAAATTTTAAGCACACACAAACATAAATACGCAAAAATATGAGAACTAGAGGTGGCGAAATTATACGCGCGCCAAAGCAAGGGGCACTGGCGCACCAACGCGCCCCGACATCGAAACACGTGATTTCTCCCCTCTGTATTTATCGCACGGGCAACCCAAGTCGCGACACCGCATCACCCACGCATACACAAAACGCCCAACGAGAGCGATGATAAACAAAAAAGGAAATGCAAAGAAAATATCACGACTCCCAGACTGCACGAACAACTACTGACCTGCAAGCCGGCTCTCTGCGAGCGGGAAACCGCCTTTGTCTTGGCCTTTCCGGAGTCCTTCCCAGCCTTACCGCCAGCCTGCGGCGCGCACACGCCCGCGAGCGGAGGAGGAACGGAGAATATAGAATTACCAAGGCGGCTAGCCCATCCCCCACCGCAGCGCGTCCCGGCGAGAGCGCGTCCCCGCACCCCGCCGGGGTCTCCGGCCCGCTGCGCGCCGCAGGGGCGACCCCGCCCGCCTGCCTGCCCCCCACCGCGCGCTCGCCGCGGCCGCGCGCCTCCGCCCGCCCGCCGGCCCCCAGCGGCGCTGCGCGCGCCACCCAACCAACCGTCGCCGCCCGCCGCGAGATCCAAGGCTGCTCCCCTAGCAGCTGAAAAAACACCTCCCCCCGCTCTTTCTAAATCCTGTCTCCGCGCGTTCCCAACCGTCGCCACTTCACCCCCATCCCCCTATGTAACGGGATTTTCTCCCGCCGGCAAAAACCCGCGGAGTCATCGAGCGTCTCTGCGAAGTTTACCATTTCGAATTCTGCTGAAGCTCAAGCAAGCAAGGCAGAGAAAGAGCTAATCAGACCCACGGCGAGATCCCACCACCTACTCCTCCGTCGCACCGCGATTCAAACTGCGCTGTCTCCCGCCTTCCCCGCTCCCTTTATACTGCAGAATGTTCCCTCATCCGGGAACTCGGATTGCTCATCCCACCAATGGCTGCCACCCGCCCTCGGGACGCGTCCTTGAGACCTCAGCCAATGAGCAAGCGAAGAAAAGGGCGGAGGGGCGGGCGCTTCTAAGCTGAAGCCGCGATTGGGGCGTGGAGAGCGAGGCGGGGGAGGGCGGAGGGATGGGAACGGAGGAGAAGAAGGGCACCGCGGCGGGAGGGAAGAAACAGAGCGAGCTACGCTGCGGGAGCGCAGTTACCAGCCGGCCGCGGTCACGTGCCTGGGAGGAGGAGCTGAGACCTCAGGGGAGGGGCGCGCGGTAGCACCCCTAGTCCCCTAGCGGGGCTCCGGGGAGCAAATGAAGTCTCTTCGGGATCTAGCACGCCTCCCACACCACTCCCAGCCCCACCCCCGGCGCCTCCTGGGCGGAGATCTGCGGCCCGCAACCGCCTTCCGGGACCCCAGGTACCCCCTCCCAACCCTCTCTGTCCCTGACGGCTCCTCCCGTCTGACAGGTGGCGCGAACGCGTCCAGTGAAAGTAGCGTGAGGTTTGCTCGGATGCCTTCCACAGCCTTAGTAGAGATTCCGTGTTTCTTCCCTCTAGGCGAGTCGTCAGCCACCGACAGATCACGACCCGCTGCTCCCACTTTAATTTCAGCCGAGTCTTCCGCCTCTCCCTTCCTCACTACTTAACGAAATCTCCCACTGAATGGTTCTGTGGCAACAAACGGTGAAGCCAAGTCACCTCGCTGTTCACAAAACCCTTTTTGTCTACACATAGGGAGTTTCTGGCGACGCGGTATTCTTAAAGCATAAACTGTATTTTTGTAGACTACACATCAATGGGTTGTACCTGTAGCCTGGTGTGTAAAGCTCATTTAGTGAAACCTCAAAGCTATAATATGTCAACTTTTCTACAATTAATATTTTGCCACATGACAAATACTCGGCAAATATCGATGGAGTAACACTGACATGATTCACAGGAGGTTACAGAGGCTTCATTCAATCAATTGCAAATGATGAGGTTAAAATGATGATACTGTACACACAGTGCTATCCTTCCAACTAGTAGATTATTAACACCTGTGTACATCTCCAGCTGCTTGCGGACAGTAGTGTCTCAATCTCATTTATGGTGTTTTAGTGTATTACACTTTTTAACGTAATTGAATAGTTTCAATGTGAAGAATATTTTGAAACATATAATCTAAGGTACCTTAGATTGGGTTTCAATTTGAAAGATTTTATCGAATTAGAGGACCTTTCAATTTCGGTGAGATAAATTCTAGAGAAGAGCTTCCCAACAATTTTGACATTGAGGATTATTATTTCTTCCCCTTAAAACCAAGGAACTCTTATGATGTCGTCAATAGCAAGAGTTCATCAGTTTTTTGTTTGTTTTTTGAGTCGGAATCTCACACTGTCGCCAGGTCTGGAGTGCTTTGGGGAGATCTCAGCTCACTGTATCCCCCACCTCCCGGGTTCAAGCGAATCTCCTGCCTCAGCCTCCGGAGTAGGTCGGATTACAGGCACCTGCCAACCACACCCGGCTAATTTTTTTGTAATTTTAGTAGAGACGGAGTTACAGTATGTTGGCCAGGCTAATCTCGAACTCCTGACCTAGTGATCCACCCACCTCGGCCTCCCAAAGTCCTGGGATTACAGGCGTCAGCCACCACGCCCAGCAATCAGTTTTCCTACTGATGATATAATGATATATTAAGCTATAAAACCTGTTATAATAGTTAACAATGGCTCCAGGGAAGCTTTGTGGTATATAACAAACCAACATGAATACCCTCTAGTTTGGATAATACTCTGCCAGCTCTTTGCCGTGAAGCCCAACAAAAGGAATTTATTGTTGCCTCTCTCTATAGTGATTAGGAGGATGAACTCAAAAGCAAGTAGAGATGGATTCTGTTCTGCCTCCTCCTCACTGTGTCGTGTTAGTTACTAATCTTTGGGAGCTTCGAGTTCCTTTTGTGTGAAAAGATAGTATCATCTATTTTCACATGGTTGAAAGATTAAGGGAAAAGGTATGCAGTGTAGATGGTAGCATGTGTTTGGCACTTATAAGCCCTCAGTAAATAACTGCTAGTATTTTCTACATTGGATGCTGGAGATGGATGAAATAAAGTATCTTTTATTCCTGAATCTTTTTTTGCTGTCTGATATACTTTCTTTGATGCGGAAGCAGCAAGCCTGAAATCTGCCCAAAGTATACACAAGCAAGTCATCCAACATCCAAACTAAAATCCAAAATTGGTTTAATAACTCAATAGTTTTCCTTCAGAGAACAGGACAGTATTAGTTCCTGCACTTTTCGAAGAGTGGTGTGATGATTTCCTGCTCCTTTCCTGCCCCCCTGGAAAAGATAAGATACAAATATATTAATATTCTTGGTTTATCTTTCCAGTACTTGGGTTAATAGTAATACATGTATATAATATACCTAGCCAGAGCTATGTAATTATTTTTATTTAATGGCATACCCAATTAGTTCTCGTCATAAAAAATACGGGATGCCAAGGCAAGAGGATTGCTTCAGCCCAGGTGTTCAAGACCAGCCTGGGCAACATAGTGAAACCTCATCTCTACCAAAAATACACAAATTAGCCAGGCATGGCAGCCCCTGCTTGTGGTCCCATCTACTGGGAGGCTAGGGTGAGAGGACCATTTGAGCCCAGGAGGTTGAGGTTGCAGTGAACCATGATCACACCACTAAATTCCAGCCTGTGTGATAAACTGAGACCCTGTTTCAAAAAAGAAACAAAAAAAAAATTCCTAATATGAGGTAGATGGACCCACTATTATTGACTCTTTCCTTAATAGCCTTTCCTAACTAAGCCAGGTTTTCCATGACTAGTTACTATCTCCTTTGAAACACTAGCATGTATGTTAACTGTTGTTCTTGTCCTTTTATGTAGAGAATTAGAGAGTCTGACAATTGGGAATTACAAACTTCTCATCTACATCTTGCTTTAAAAACCTACTTTTTAAGAAAATATGAATAAATTCCCCAGTTATTTCCAAGGATATTAGCCTAGATAGATAATGGCAAAATTCTTCTCATCAGGAAATCCACATTAGAATCTTGGTTCCCTCAACCTAGGACATCTAGGCAAAATATAACCCCTCAAGGACTTACACAGTCAATAACTAACTGAGTTCCAGTGTGGTATCATACAAAATACTGACCTACAGTAAAAGAATTAGGATTGAGTCTGGGTAGCCACTTACTTGCTATATGGCGTGAAGTGTGTTAAACACTGAGGCACAGTTTCTTAATTTATTAAATAGGGATTCGTAACACCATATAAGCCAACTTGATAGACTTGTGAAAGGGTTTCATGAAGTGTGAAAGAAAATGTAAAGTGATGTAAGAATATTTTTGACACTAAGGCCATAGTCCTTTCTGAATTGTTTAGGTTGAGAAGCCAGTGTGTTTAATTCAGTGCTGATGAAACCAAAGCCATGGATTTAAATTCCAAATTGCCCAGCTTCGCACTTCTCATGATCACAGATTGCACACAGGTAACAATTCATAAATGCAGGGAATAGATTACAAAGATCAGCAGAATCTGCTCAACCCAGATCAACTGCCATTTCAGGAAGAACAAAGATCATGGGACCCCATACCCCTTTTAATATAGCAATAATTTGCTTTTTCCATATGTTAGTCCTCAGAATTTTTGGAAATTTACTGTTCTAAATTTTAAAAATCAAGATTCTTATTATTTTATTATCTATTATTGATATCGATATTGATCTTTATGGTTTTCAGGGCAGGGAGAGGGGTCCATGTGTTGAAATTGTTTTCCTAAATAATAGTGTATTTGCCTATATAGTTGGTCCTCTTCTCTGCATCCCCATGTTCTGCGCCCGTGGATTCAACCAACCGAGGATCAAAAATATTCACAACCTAAGCTGGGTGTTATCAGGCACAGTGGCTCAGGCATGTAATGTCATCACTTTGGGAAGCCGAAGCCGAGGCAGGTGGATTACTTGAGGCCAGGAGTTCAAGACCAGCCTGGCCAACATGGTGAAACCCTGTCTCTACTAAAAATACAAAAATTAGCCTGGTGTGGTGGCGTGCACCTGTAATCCCAGCTATTCGGGAGGCTGAGGCATGAGAGTCACTTGAACTTGGAGGCAGAGGCTGCAGTGAACAGAGATCATGTCACTGCACTCCAGCCTGGGTGAAGAATGAGACACAGTCTCAAGAAAAAATAATAATAAGCTATGTTTGGGGTGTGGTAGTTCATGTCTGTAATTCCAGCAATTTGGGAGGCTGAGGTGAAAGGATCACATGAAGCCAGGAATTCAAGATCAACCTGGGCAACATAGCAAGGCCCTGTCTCTAAATTTTTTTTTTCAATTAGCTGGGTATGGTGGTACACACCTGTACTCCCAGCTACTAGGGACCCTGAGGCAGGAGGATCCCTTGAGCCTAGAAGTTGAGGCTGCAGTAAGCCCTGATCATGCTACTGCATTCCAGCCTGGGTGACAAAGCAAGATCCTGACTTTCTCTATCTCTTTCTCTATATATTTTAAAAATTATGGTTGCATCTGTACTAAACATATACAGATTATTTTTCCCATTATTTCCGAAACCATATAGTGTGCCAACTATTTACATAGCATCGGCATTGTATTAGGTATTATAAGCAATCTAGAGATGATTTAAAGCATACAGTGTGCATAGGTTATATGCAAATACTACTATGCCATTTTATGGAAGAGATTAAGCATTCGTGGATTTGGGAATCCAAGTGGTAGCGGGTGGTGACAGATCCTAGAACCAATCCTCCACAGGTACAGAGGGATGATTGTATTAGTGTTTTGTGACACTTGTTTCCACAGCTAAATTGTGAATACACACAGTAATGCCCCTATTGCATGTTTCTAATGTAGTGACCAAGGAAAATGTTTTAGAGATTGAAAACATTTTTATTAGTGAAATGTCGTCTTTTGTCTGTATATATGCAACTTACATGGAAGGCAATACCGCACATCATACTGCACGATACATAACCATTCCCTAGTAATAGAATATATGATAGTACTAGATTGGTGCTGTCAGCCTGTTAGGTAAAATGGAGCATAGCCATCAAGTCGTTCGACTTTCCAGGCAATATGCCAAGCAATAGCAGTTGGGAGATGGGATATATAGTGCTTAGGAGCTTTCCTCAATCTAGCTAAGAAGATTAAACAGGGAGGAAAATTCAAGCAATGCCTTAATCATTAAGACCACATTAAGAAGGCTGTTACAGGCTGGGTGTGGCAGTTTACATCTGTAATTTAATCACTTTGGGAGGCCAATTCGGGTGGATCACTTGAGCCCAGGAGTTCAAGACCAGCCTGGCCAACATTGCGAAACCCTGTCTCTACTAAAAATACAAAAATTAACTGAGATGGTGCACGCCTATAGTCTAGCTACTCGGAAGACTGAGGCATGAGAATTGCTTGAAGCCAGGAGGTGAAGGTTCCAGTGAATGGAGATCGTGCCACTGCATGCCAGCCTGGGTGACAGAGTTAGATTGTCTCAAAAAAAAAAAGGCTGTTTCAAAATAAGTACCTGATTGGCTGTCAAATCAATAGTGCCTCTAGTTTAAAGGACAGAGACAACTGCAGGCTGGAGTGTTTTGAAGAGTTTATGTTTAAATGCACTAAGGAGGGCATTTGACTGGAATGGTGAATTGGTGTAAGAAGTAGCAGTTAGAAGGTAGGTATGGCAGAGATTTCTTTTTATAATAATATATCCATTTTCCTATCAACCTCAGTCACAAAACTTCCAATTTTTAGCTGGACACATAGTGTTTTAGTCTGGTTTGTGTTACTTTGATGAAATACCCAAGACTGCATCGTTTATAAAGAACAGAAATTTATTTTTCACAGTTCTGAGGTCTGGGAAGTCCAAGATCAAAGCACTGGCAGGTTTGGCTGTCTGGTGAGGGCTACTGCCTCCTTCAAAGATGAATGCTTGATGCTGTATCTTCTAGAGTGGAGAACACTGTGTCCTTACATTGTGGAAGGCGAAGAAAGTGGAAAAGGGATGAACTGTCTCCATGAAGCCCTTTTATGAGGGTGGTCCCATGACTCAATCTCCTCCCAATGTCCACACCTGCCAACATTTTTGCATTGTGAACTAAATTATAACGTATTTTTGAAGGGGACAAAAACGTTCCAGCCACAGCTAATGTTCATTAGAATTAAGCTAAATTTGTTCTTGAAAATAAGTTTTGACCAAAAGGTGTAAACTGTAGTGGTAAGTGCAACATCCAGGAAGTTTCCTTAAATAAGGCAAACCAATTTCTTATTTTTGCTGACTGGATTGAAGAGAGAATTGGAGAGCCACCTTGAACCATGAAATGAATTTAAGAATATAGGCCACATATGAGGGAATAACAAGATAAATGGAGCAAGGGTCTTTGACACTATGGAGTATCAAACCTACCCTGGATCTCTCTGAACATGGATATCTATTTTGTTTGAGCCCTGCATGTGTATTGCTAGCTTTGCATAATGAAAATCAATCTGTTTTTGATCTGTAATACTTGACTGTTTACCAAAGATGATGATGTTGCCATGGATTCTGACTAAATTGAATATTACTAAAACTCTTGGTTGTTATGTAAGTTTCTTATGCCCAATGTTACGAAAGAATGACAACTGAGAAAAACTCACTGGCTAAATTCTTTAAGTTTGAAATTCCATGGAGTTTTCTTAGTGTTAAAGGGAATCTAAATGCCATCTTTGTGCTAAGAAGACAAGTAAGGCACCGCAAAATAAAGTGTAAAATCATACAACATATACTTCACACCCCTCCACAGATTTAGCCTCAGGGCAGAAACCATATACAAGGTGTGACCAGCGCACCTTTTGTTAAAATCCCAAAACAGGTGTATGTGACTCCTCAGTTTTCTCAATAGGATGGAAATGGCTCAGAGAAGAGTCTAAAGGCTTTTCTTACAATAAATGATGCTGGGATAACTGGCAGGCCACATATAGAAAAATGAAACTGGGTCCTCATCTCTCACCTTATACAAAAATCAACTTTCAATGGATCAAAGACTTAAATCTAAGAGGTGAAACCATAAAAATTCTAGAAGATAACCTTTGAAAACTCTTCTAGACACTGGTTTTTTTTTTTTTTTTTTTTTTTTTCTGAGATGGAGTCTCGAACTCTCACCCAGGAGTTGAAGAATTCATGACTAAGAACCCAAAAGCAAATCAAACAAAAACAAAAATAAAAAATGGGACCTAATTAAACCAAAAAACTTTTGCACAGTAAAAGAAATAATAAGCAGAGTAAACAGACAACCCACATAGTGGGAAAAAATATTTGCAAACTATGCATTTGACAAAGGACTAATATCCAGAATCTCCAAGAAACTCAAACAAATCATGAAGAAAAAAACAAATAATTTAATCAAAAAGTAGGTAAAGAACATTAATAGGCAATTCTCAAAAGAAGATATACAAACAGTCAACAAACATATAAAAAAATGCTCACCATCTCTAATTATCAGGGAAATGCAAATTGAAACCACAGTGAGATACCACCTCATTCCTGCAAGAATGGCCATAATTAAAATATAAAAAAAAATAGCTGTTGGCGTGGATGTTGTGAAAAGGGAACTCTTTTACACTACTGGTGGAAATATTAACTAGTACAATCATTATGGGAAACAGTATGGAGATTCCTTAAATAACTAAAAGTAGAACTTCCATTTGATTGAGCCATTGCACTACTGGGTATCTACCCAAAGGAAAAGGAGTCATTATGTGAAAAAGAAACATATACATGCATATTTGTAGCAGCACAATTTACAATTGCAAAAATATGGAACCATCCTAAATGCCCATCAACCAACAAGTGGATAAGGAAAATATGATATATATATATATATATATATATGCCATGAATATTATTCAACCATAAAAAGGAACACAATAATGGCATTCGCAGCAACCTGGATGGAACTGGAAATATGGTATATATATATATATGTGTGCGTGTGTGTGTATATATATATAGAAAGTATATATATATATGTATGTGTGTATATATATGTGTATATATACATATATATGTACACACACACATATATATACTACTATAAATACTATGCAGCCATAAAAAGGAACAAAATAATGGCATTTGCAGCAACCTGGATGGAGCTGGAGGCTGTTATACTATGTGAAGTAACTCAGTAATGAAAAACCAAGCATCATATGTTCTCACTTATAAATGGGAGCTACGCTATAAGGACACAAAGGCTTAAGAATGATATAATGGACACTGGGGATTCAGGGGGAAGGATTGGGGTGGGGAGGGATAAAATACTATATATTGGTGGGTACAGTGTACACTGCTCAGATGACAGGTGCACTAAAATCTCAGAAACTACCACTAAGGAACTTATTCATGTAACCAAAAACCAC
The DNA here is from genome assembly GCA_963573385.1 of Cacajao melanocephalus. Lineage (NCBI taxonomy): Eukaryota > Metazoa > Chordata > Mammalia > Primates > Pitheciidae > Cacajao > Cacajao melanocephalus. Next base: position 14,191 of record CAUYLG010019562.1, read on the forward strand.
TTGTTTCCCCAAAACTATTGAAATAAAATTTTAAAAAATAGAGGCTATTCTACATCCTTAGACTTTCTCAACTCTTTTTTTGTAGCAGAATGCAGGAGTAGAGGAGCTTACAGTCATTGGTTAGCAGAGTGTAACCTAGTGGAAACTAATACATTGAATTACTGTTATTGGAATTTAATATTCTTAGTGCCCAAGCAAAGGATGAAGGGTCAGTGCTTTTATACATCGGAATAGATACTTGGTTATCAGATAATAATTAGTGAGTCTGCAGATTTAGGATATTTGAGACATGATATTGAAGATCAACTGCTCTAGAAGACTTTCTAAGGATTCATTTCAACTGAAAACATCCAAGCTAGACATGAGCAGAGCTTATTTTTATTTTAAAAGATGAAAAAATAGATTTAGGGGACATTCAGGCATACAATGCCCAGATGCAGATCCTCCAAGCTCTTTCTATAACTTTGTACTTCTAAATGAAACACTTCTCAAGGGGAAGGAGGATTTAATTAGTGCCCATGTCCCTACATACCTATGATTTTCTTTGTCTTTAATGAAATATGTAAACTCTATTGTTGAACAACTTTTAAGACATCAATGACATTCTTTCTAGATGAATATTATTTTCATTGTCTCCTAGTGTCCTGATGGTTTGTGAAATAGTCATTTCTTCCATAAGCCTTCTCTGCTCCTCAGATTCTCGGCAGGAAATAGAGACAATCTCTTCCTACATTAATAGATTAGTCCAACATCCCTAAGCAAGAGCTGTTCAGGTCACTTCTCATATTTCACCACAAGATATAAACATTTACATGCTGGCTCTTTGTTTAGTTTTTTTTTTTTTTTCCTGTTTTAAAATTAAACAGTATACTCAACTTAATTCTCAAAAATAAGACAAGTCACTTGATCCCCCCGCTAAGCTGACAATTCAGGAATTGTACAAAAATGTGTAGAGAGAGGGGAAAGTCTGGTAAATAAGTGTTATTACATATTATAATGGAGAAGTACTCATTTCACATCACTGATTTTGCAATGTAGTAAAACTACTCATTTGCAGAAAAGGCTTCCTCATATTAATGAGGAAATTATAATTCATATAATATGAATTATAGAGTGCCTAAAAATAGTGTATACATATATGAGATGTATAAATATAAACATAAAACAAATTTGTAATACTTTTACATATGAATATATATATAACTCCAGGCCAGGTGCAGTGGCTGACGCCTGTAATCCCAGCACTTTGGGAGGCCGAGGCCAGTGGATCACAAGGTTAGAAGATCAAGACCAGACTGACCAACATGGTAAAACCCTGTCTCTACTAAAAATACAAAAATTAGCTGGACATGGTGGCATGCCCCTGTAATCCCAGCTACTCAGGAGGCTGAGGCCGGGGAATTGCTAGAAACCAGGAGGCGGAGGTTGCACTGAGCTGAGATCATGCCATTGCACTCCAGCCTGGGTGACAGAGTAAGATTCCATGTCAAAAAAAACAAAACAAAACTCCAAGTGGCTGCTAACCAGTGTTGTCAAGACCAAATACTAGTACATTTGCTTAAAAAAAAATAGCATTATTTGAAAATGTATCAAAGCTCAAGAATTTAAAAAATATATGTTTGAACATTTCTATAGTTTGTGTTCTCTAAGTTGGCTTATAAACATTCTTTATGGATAGTTCAAACTAAAGTTTTTGTTGTTGTTGTTTCTGAGACAAAGTCTTGCTTTGTCGCCCAGGCTGGACTGCAGTGGTAAGATCTCAACTCACTGTAACCTCCACCTCGTGGGTCCAAAGGATTCTTTTGCCTCAGCCTCCCAAGTAGCTGGGACTACAGGCACTTGCCACCAGGCCCGCCTAATTTTTCTATGTTTGTGGAGACGGGGTTTCACCATGTTGGTCAGGCTGGTCTCAAACTCCTGACCTCAAGTGATCCGCCTACCTCGGCCTCCCAAAGTATTGGGATTATAGGTGTGAGCCACCGCGCCTGGCCCAAACTGTAGTTCAACTTACAATGACATGTTGAAAATTCCAGATGACTAGTATCTGAAATATTACAGCTCTGTTCTTGGTTGGCTATGGCAATCTGATTGTCCTACAATGCTCAGGGACATAACTTGAAACTGCAATTATAAAGCAAACATTTTTATTTGGACTGCATATTTTACAGGTGGCCAAATCTCCCCAAGTTACTTCTACATGCTGAAATTTGTTTTGAATGTTAGCTAATGTGAAAATATAGTATTCTTTTCTTTTCTTTTTTAAGATGGAATTTTGCTCTTGTTGCCCAGGCTGGAGTGCAATGGCATGATCTCAGCCCACTGCAACCTCTGCCGCCTGGGTTCAAGTGATTCTCCTGCCTCAGCCTCTCAAGTAGCTGGGATTCCAGGTGTCCACCACCACGCCCAACTAATTTTTGTATTTTCAGTAGAGACATGGTTTCGCCCTGTTGGCCAGACTGGTCTCAAACACCTGACCTCAGGTAATCCGCCCGCCTCAACCTCCCAAAGTGCTGGGATTACAAGGCATGAGACACTGCACCTGGCCCAGTCATTTTTAAGATTACACCTGTCATTAGCTTCCTCATTGCATTTGCTTCACACATTTCCAAAAGCTACTTTGAATGGACAAAGCACCATTGCACGTACATGATTTTCATATAGATTATAAATATGTATATAAACATTGGGGAAAATACACTGAAGAATATGAAGTAGGTAAGCAAAGCCTTGAATGGCTGAGACTGGCTCACTGTTCACCAGACCCATTTCTGTTTACTGTGAGGGGTGACCATGTGATGGGTTCTTGTCAGTGTGTCTAGAAGTGACATGTGTCATTTCAACATAGAGGCTTTTAAAAAGTAGATGTGGCTCCTCTGCCTTCTTTTGCTGTATTTGAGAGTTGTACACATATGACTCCATGGCATAGAAGAGGTTAAACTCACGAGATTGGTCACGTGACAGGATACCTGACAATCAGGAACACTGACATTTAAATTGTGTTAAGCCACCATAATTTTATTTTTCTTTCTGTTATAATAGTTAGCCTTTCCTAACTAGTATGCCTTGTCTACAGTCACAAAACAATCAAGTAAAGACATTTTAAAGAGATTTATATCTATGTAATAATTCATTATTGGGACACTAGTCTCATTTGCTAATACTATATAATAGAAGAAGTTTTGGCAAACAATTCCTCTTAAGTAACCCTTATTTCAGTCATTCTTTAATCTTAAAAAGACTGTGCTTTACGGCCAGATGCAGTGGCTCACACCTGTAGTCCTAGCACTTTGGGAGGCCAAGGTGGGAGGATCACCTGAGGTCAGGAGTTTGAGACCAGCCTGGCCAACATGGTGAAACCTCATCTCTACTAAAAATACAAAAATTAGCCAGGTGTGCTGGTGGGTGCCTGTAATTCCAGCTATTCAGGAGGCTGAGACAGGAGAATCTCTTGAACCCAGGAGGCGGCGGTTGAGGTTGCAGTGAGCCAAGACTGCGCCATTACACCCCCCCCTGGGCAAAAAGATAAAAACTCAATCAAAAAAAAAAAAAAAAAAAAAAAAAAGACTGTGCTTTGCAAAAAAAAAAAAAAATTCACAAGGTTACTTATTGTGGCATTTGCAACAGCAAGTGATTGAAAAGAACTATCATACGATCATTGATAGAGAACTTAGTGAATAAAATATGGTACGTCAACACAATGACATAGCATGGAGCACTAAAAAGTAGCGAGGAAAATCTTTACACACAAATATAGAGTGATATTCAGGATGTATTATTAAGTAAAAGAAATACAGGTGCAGTAAAGGGTATGTAGTAAGTTATGTGCATGGTAAAAGGTTGCATGCTTGGTTATATTTACAAAAGAACAAAAGTGGATGGATAAATGAAAAATTAATAAAAATTATTACCGTGAATGGAAGGGCAGAGAGGACAGAGATGGAAGCAGTCTTATTTTGCCATTTTTACCTTTTTTTTTCTTGAGACACAGTCTCACTCTGTCACCGAGTCTGTCATGCAGTTAGCAGCATCTCAACACACTGCAACCTCTGCCTTCCGTGTTCAAGTAATTCTCATGCCTGTCTCCTGAGTAGCTAGGATTACAGGCTAATTTTTAACGATTGATTGATTGATTGAACCAGAGTCTCGCTCTGTCACCCAGGCTGGAGTACAGTGGTGTGGTCTCGGCTCAGTACTACCTCTGCCTCCCAGGTTCAAGTGATTCTCCCACCTCAGCCTCCCGAGTAGCTGGGACTACAGGCATGAGCCACCACTTCCTGCTAATTTTTGTATTTTTAGTAGAGTCAGGGTTTCATCATGTTGGCCAGGCTGGTATTGAATTCCTGACCTCGTGATCCACCCACCTTACCACCTCAGCCTCCCAAAGTGCTAGGATTACAGGCATGAGCTACCACGCCCAGCCAGTTAATTTTTATATTTTTAGTAGAGACAGGGTTTCGCCATGTTGGCCAGGCTGGTTTTGAACTCCTGACCTCAGGTGATCCTCCCAACTCAGCCTCCCAAATTGCTGTGATTACAGGCATGAGCCACCATGCCTGGCCATGTTTTCTTCACAGCACGTCTGAAATAATCTTTCTTCTTCTTCTTTTTTTTTTTGAGATGGAGTCTTGCTCTTGTCGCCCAGGCTGGAGTGCAATGGAGTAATCTTGGCTTACTGCAACCTCCGCCTCCCATGTTCAAGCAATTCTCTTGCTCAGTATCCAGAGTAGCTGGGATTACAAGCACCTGCCACCACACCGGGCTAATTTTTATATTTTTAGGAGACGGAGTTTCACCACGTTGGCCAGGCTGGTCTCAAACTCCAGACCTCAGGTCATCCACCTATTTTGGCCTCCCAAAGCTGTGGTATTAGAGGCATTAGCCACCACACCCAGCCTACTGTTTTTACTTTGGTATGTTAGATTTTCTCATAATTTTAAAATCCAAAGGTCAATCTATAAGTATTTAATGCAAACAAATAAACCTAATGATATTAAATTGATGCCATATTCTAACAGAGAAAAGCATTATTCTAAGTAAATTTAGAAATAGTGTTACTCAATCTTCAATGAGATGTATTATAAGGACAGAAAGAACTACCAAAAAGTCTTATACTTTATTCAATAGTGAATATAGGGAATAATATCTGTATTATTCTTTAAAATATCAATATATGTATACTATAGGAGAAAGCAAATTATTAAGTATGTTAATTTTAAATATCAATAGTTTAACAAAAGAAAAAAGAAAGCAATATCAATATAAAATTAAAAAGTTAAGACCTTGTAATCTTATATTTGAATAGTAATATCAGTGAGAACGTATGATCTTTTCCTTCCTCTTAAAAACTTGTATACCGTATCTTAGCGCTATTAAAGGAAAAGGCTTAAAAGCAATGACAAGCCAATAGCAGTGAACATCTCTAGTTGCAAGATCTCTAAATATCATTCCCATTAAAGGGAATCTTTGGAGAGATGGCTGAATCCAGAGCTGGGGCAGAAAATGTCCATAAGGAGCTTGTGACATTATTTTGTCCCAGAAAGTAACGACATTATCAAAGACTGTGAAGTCTTGCCAAAGGACATAAGGATAATTTTGAAGAATCTTCCACTGGCCACAATGAAGTAGTTTGAGCATCAAAAACAATAACAAACACAAGTTTGAGTCAAACATATTGACTTTTTAAAAAAGCAGTAAGTACAAATTGAAGAGTAAAAAGAAAATTCAGAGAAGAGAAGGGAGGAGAAAGAAAAAGATAGAAGAAGAGGAGGAGAGAGAAAAAAAATTCACTGGGTGCTGTTGGAAGTGTCCATAGCACCACATCATTACTCATATCTCAAGACTGATAATTAAAGGTGAAGGAGTAGGCCGGGCAAGGTGGCCCACGCCTGTAATTCCAACACTTAGAGAGGCCAAGGCAGGAGGATTGCTTGAGCTCAGCAGTTAGAGATCAGCCTGGGAAACATAGGGATACCTCTTCTCTAAAAAAAACTTTAAAAAAATAATTATCTGAGCATAGTGGCGCATACCTGTAGTCCCAGCTGCTCTGGAGGCTGGGGTGGGGGGAGGATTGCTTGAGCCAGGGTTGTTGAGACTGCAGTGAACCATGTGACAGAGTGAGACCTTGTCTCAAATAGATATAAATAAAGGTGAAAAAATAATCGTTTATTCTGTCTGTATGCTATGAATTACGTTTCAGTTTATACTGAACTGATGAGAAAAATTTCTCTAAACAAATAATCTCAGCTAATAAATGCAGAAGAAATAATTTTTTAATCCCAATTTTTAAACCTTCACATGAATCACTTAAAGATCATCAATCTATTGTAAAATCATTAGATAAAAGGCGAGGAAATTTACAAGGAGGGAATATGGCTGTTGCCCCCCATCAACCTTAGCATTGTTAAAACTAAAACAACCAGATACACCACATGCCTCTTGATGTAATCAACATGAAAATGAACTACACAACCCCACCTATGAAGTATTCTTAAAAAAACAACTGAACCTGGATCTGTTCAAGTCTTTAGGGATAGCTTCTTGGCACTAGAAATAAAAAGACACCAGCAGACAATGCAAAGAAGCATTAGCCATATCCACAATGTGGAAAATTGACCTGGCTTTTTTTCAATAAGGCAATAGAATTCAAGGGAGAAGAAAAAAAAGGAGAAAACTGTTTTAAATTAAGTGATATTTAAAAAGAATTGCGAGAGAACAACCCAGTAAAATGTGTGAAACTTGTTTGGAAGCTGATGTCATTAAACCTCCGATTGGTGGTAGTGGTTGATTTTTTAAAGTTTTACATAACTGGGGAAATTTGAATACAGACTTAGAACCAGGTAATATGAAGGAATTATTGTTAATGCTGTTAGAGAAAACAATGGCATTTGTTTATGTAAGAAAATGTTCCTTATTGTATTACTTTTAAAGAAGGCACATTAAAATATTTAAGGGTACGATGATTTCTGAAATTGGCTTTAAAATGCTCCAACAAAACAATTTTTTTTAAATGCAGGAGGCATAAGCAATATGGCAAAATATTGATAATTATTGAAATTAAGTACTTATTTGAAATTTTCAGGAGAGTTCAAAAAGAAAAAATTGGTCATAAAAGTGCTGCAAATGCTGTCTCTGTGTAGGAAGTAAAAAATGGTAAACTTTGCTTTGTGGTCATGCAGTTTGCCCTTGTTTTGGACCTTTTCATATCATAGTTTTTCCCCTTAAATTAAAAAAAAAAACCAACCCCAAAACAAACCAAACTTGGCTTCTTAAGTCACTCTGGCTTCACCACATACACGATATTTTATTATTGAAGTTGTGCTGAGCTGTCTTTAGTAGCTAAGTTTATCTACATATATAAATATTTTGACTGTAAATTTTGTTTTGCTTGGGCTATACTAAAATAACATGCAGAGAATTTGAACATGAACCACAAAAGGTAAGAAACAAAGATGCAGTAGTGGGAAAAAAAGAGGAAAATTCAATTCAGAACAAATTGGATTTGACATTTATACTTCTTAGCTAAGAGACATTGGTCTAATCAACCGATGTGAGCATCCCATTTCTCTTGGGCAAAACGGGAATGGTAACAGGACCATCGTGAAGACTGCATGACCTAAGTAATGTGCTTTTTCACCTGTAATGCATCATAGCAAGATAAAATATTATAAGCATGAAGAATGAATGCTGGCAATATTTCATGACTATTTTCATTTTACAAAAGTGAAAAATTATCTACACTGATTTTTAAAAATACTTAAAAATAATTTACAAAATTTCCCCTAATAAACAGCAAAAAAAATACATTTGGTTTGCCTCTACATATTTGACAGTAGGAAAATCACATCTGTGCAAGAAGGACAGAGTTCCACTTTGGTTTTTGACTTTGTTCCTGCTAAGGATCATTTTACTACAGTAATATTAGGTCTTAGAAAAACTATTATTGCTATTATTCTGTCTCTTCAGGTGTAGTTAACTACACTGAAAATTTCCATTAGAAAAGATACCAATGAAATAATGTTATAATGCGGAAAATCACCCCAGTTTTACTGTTTTATACCATATCTTTAATATATCAAGTTTTTTTAAATTTCAGAACCTAATACAATTTTGCCTCTTCAAAAACTTATAGATAAGTTAACTGCCATAACATAACAGCCATAGGCAACATTAGCTGTGACATAGATGGTTCTGAGTAACTTATAATTCAGTTTGCAGCCAATATTCAGTGTTGTTATGCACTTGAACTCAGCTTTTCTGGAAATTGTTTAAGGCACGTAAACATCCTGCAATAATGAAAAGTTGTTCTTACAACATAATTGTGAGTCATGAAGAGAGAACTGAAGAAAACATAACCTTTTTTCTTTATCCTCTCTTTAGAAAAAGAGGCCACATGAAAGAAGATGAATATCTCTTTAAAGTAGTTAATGGCTTAAGGGCTACGAAGTGCTTTGAAAACAAGAGCAAAAATTTCCCCTAATAAACAGCAACAAGAAACACATTTGATCTGGCCCTACTTTTTGTCAGTAGGAGAATTAGACACACAAGGATAGAGTTTCACATTGGTTTTTTTTTTGTTGTTGTTGTTGTTGTTCGGTTTTTTTTGTTTGTTTGTTTGTTTGTTTTTTTGAGATGGAGTTTTGATTTCGTTGCCCAGGCTGGAGTGCAGTGGTGCAATCTTGACTCCTTGCAATCTCTGCCTCTCACGTTCAAGTAATTCTTCTGCCTCAGCCTCCCAAGGAGCTGGGATTACAGGCATGTATTACCACACCCAGTTAATTTTGTATTTTTAGTAGAGACAGTGGTCTCACCATGTTGGTCAGGCTGGTCTCAAACTCCTGACCTCAAGTAATCCACCCGTGTCAGCCTCACAAAGTGCCGGCATTACAGGTGTGAGCCATTGCACCTGGCCCACATTCATTTTTTACTTTGTGCCTTGCTAAGAATCATTTCACTACAGTGATGTTAGGTGTTACTTAGATAAACTATTATTCTGTCTTTTCAGGTGAAATGGTAGAGAAAATAGATTATATTCCTGTGGATACTGCTAGTACTTCCAATACCTTTGTAAGGGGCTCATCTATATCTCTTTACTCTCATTTTCACTATTTTTAATGGTCTCAATCTAGATGATTCTTTTCCCATGTAAAAAGCCATTATTTATTAATTGATTGATTCTTGAAAAGGCTAAACTTGTCAGTGTTTCAACATTTAAAAGGCTAAAAAATGTGGTACAGAGTGAAAATTCTCTCTCCCACTCCAATCCTTCAGTTGCTCAGCAGCGTGTTTTCTCCATAATTTCCCTGATCACTTGCTTTTGTTTACAAAGCTATTGTTGCTTCTTTTTTCTGAAATGTGCTTCAGACAGCTGTCAATTTTTGCCCTTTACTTCTTCAAAATATGGCTCAATACTCTCCTTTAGTGAACATACCCTCAGCCACCATCTCCAAAATTGATCTCTTATTTTCCTTATTCTGCATCATTGAATATGGTTTGTACCCTGCTTTCTTTAATATACTTTAAATTGCTAATGCTCCTAAATTATTTTCTTATTTCCTGGACTGATTTTAGATTTTTGAATAGCCTACAGATTTACAGGTCCCTTGAAAGCAAGAAATGACTTTTATTTTATTTTTCCTATGTAGTAGTCTGGATCTATGCAAATAATTGGTACCTAGTATCTTCTGTATCTTCAAAAAGCCTTAACTGGCATTTCTCAAAATTTGGTGCTTATCCGAATCATGGGTCTGGGAATGGTGTGAGGAGGTGGGAAGTGGGGAGCTTTGGAAACTCATGAATACTAGGTTTCCCCCATACCAATGAAATCTGAATCTCTTGGGGGTGAGGTTTGAGCATAAATACTATTTGAAACCTGCTGGATGACTCCAATGCGCAGCTACGTTTAAGAATCAGTGATCTAACCCACTCCCTGCACTCAATCTCAGTGATTACCTCATTCCATCAGAATCTGTACTACCTACCAGTGTCACACGTTCACTCTCCCTGCATCTGCACCCTTCTTCTCCTGCTTTGCTCCCACTGCAGCTAAGAAAGAGTTCTCTGCTTCCTCTAGGCCTCCTTCCAGCTGACACATTTTCTTTGCTCCCTTTCACAGACACCTTTTCATGGTTGTCATTTTTTTCACCCCCAATCTCTCTTCAACTCACTTCTATTTGGCTATCATTCCCATCAGGCTTCCTAAATGGTTCTTGTCAGTGTTACTTGTCATGCTGCCCAACCCAAGTGTCAGTTTTCTGCCTTGTTCTTATAGCAGCGTGACCACACCCTCCAAACACTGCCATTTCTTGACTTTGCAGATACCATATAGTTGCTCCTCTTCTCTTTTTATTGCTTTCTTTTCTTTATTGTCTTTTTACTACCTGACTTCAAGACGGCACTTTCCCAGGGCTTGGTCCTAAGCCCTCTTCTTTCTCCACATATTTCCATGTACAACTTTCAAGTAGAGATCATTTCAGATAGTAGATGGTCAAAAAATTTTACCTTAATAGTTAAGTACAGTCATCTCCAGTTATCTCTGGAGATTGGTTCCCATGAACCCCGGTAGATACCAAAATCATCAGATGCTCAAGTTGCTGATATTAAATGTTTTAGTATTTGCATATAACCTATGCACATATTCCTGTGTACTTCAAATAATCTCTAGATTACTTATAATACCTAATACAATGTAAATAATTGTTACACTGTTTTGTTTTGGAAATAATGACAGGAAAGACATTCAGTACAAATACAATTTGTTTTCCAAATATTTTTGATCCACTGTTAGTTGCATCCATGGGTATAGAATGCACAGGTACAGAGGGCCCACTATTTATTTCACCTTGACAGGTAAGTATTAGAAAAAACTACAACCTGAAAATCAAACTCACATTAAGATTAGAAAGCGAAGGAGAATGAGTTCAAATAGCAAATCATATGGCAAAGTTCAGGCAACATGCTTTTTATATCTCTCTTTTCTTTCCCCAAATTTCTTCCCAAGTTCACAGCTACCTTCACTGTTTCTAAAAGCCTTTTTCTATGGCCAACCACTATATTTTCCCCTACCCCCTTTTTTAAGGTTTTCCCCCAGTCATACTCTCCACCCTCCATTCTTCCCCCTCTTCATTCATCTTTGGCAGAAACACATCTTGCTGATGAGCTTTCAGATACCCTGTATTGAAACTGCATATATTATTGAGAAGTTAGGTTTCACTTAACTGGGAAATCTTCAAAATAGGGAACAAATACCTTGCAAGGAAGCCATTGAAAATTTGCTGAATATAGAAGAGATACTCTGGGGAAGAAAGAGGTGTGGTAATAAAAAAATATATACCAATAGTTTTAATAATAAAGTCTATTTTAGATTTGTTAAGAATCTAGAATAATTCACACTTAAGACAATTAGAATATCTTGGGAGTCCAGGAGCCTCAAAAGCACCTGAATCAAGATCAGAGCTGGCATCTTGATTACCAATTTAACTTATTTTAGTATTGCCAATATATAGTCTCTCTAATTATTAGATTTGCGTCTCTAAGATTCTAATATAATTGTCCTAATATGAAACTACTATTTTCTAATAGTTCTGTCAGAATCTTTTAATTTTATTTTTAAATTTTATTTTATTTTTTAAAGATTGGGGTCTCACTTTGTCACCTAGGCTGGAGTGTAGTGGCACAATCATATCTCACTGCAGCCTCGACTTCCCAGGCTCTAGTGATCCTCCTGCTTCAGCCTTCTGAGTAGCCAGGACTACAGGTATGGGCCACCACACCTGAATATTTTTTTTATTTCTTATATTTTATAGAAATGGGGTCCCACTATGTTTCCCAGACTAGTCTTGAACGCCTGGGCTCAAGTGATCCTCCCGCCTCAGCCTCCCAAATTGCTGGGATTATGGGTGTGAGCCACTGCACCTGGTCCCATAGAATCTTTCTAACTCTGACATAATAAAATAAAAATTGACCTGACAGAATATCTCTAATAATTCTATTTTTACTTAATAATCTACTAGTACCTGTAGGTCATATTTAGATTATATATTAGATTATAATAAAACTGCAAGAAATATATTGTTTCTGTATGACAGGAAATAATACAAATACCAATACCTTAATGATTAACCAATTTCTATTTTTATTCTGGTACTGAATTTTGGCTTTATTTGTTTTTGCCATTTTCAGTGGGGTTCTTTAGTATGGAGAGCAATCAGTCATCTCTTTTCAGAGTCAACAGACTATATTACCAGATAAACTGCAAATGAGCCAGGTAAATGGGATATAAATCCTCAGTTTCTTTACAGTAAAAAAATACTTATACATTTATGTAATGATTTTTAGCAAATCAGCTCTGTTTTTTCCCTGCTCCAAGATGACCAACTAGATGCAGCCAGGAGGAACATCTGCAGCCAAGTGACTGAGACATCGGGAAGACGGGTGCACTCCTAGCAGATCTTCAGAGGGAAGCCATTGAGAGCAGACAGAGGAAAGACACAGATGCTAGGCTGAAGTGGAAGGAAGCTAGGAACCTTGCAGAGGGCTACTGTTCACCTGTTCACAGACTCATTCCTGGTCCCCAGCAACTCCTGGGGAAGGGGTGACTTGAACAGGCAAGGAGCAACCCACTCTTGACACAGGACTCTAGAATCCTGGCAGGATGAGACCCTGTGACCACTGTGGACACTTGTGTTGGCAGGGAGAGCTGCTTAGAGAAGTGGCTGGGACAGAACTACAGCCAGCATGGAGCCCAGTTGGTTTGATGTGGGAGCATCCTTAGTGGAGCACGGCCAGGGAAGCCCATTCCGCTAGGTTCAACTTGATCCCATAGGAGACTTGAGCCCTGGTGGTACTGTCTGACCTGAACTTTGCTGGGTGGTCTTGCCCATGACATGGGGTCCACTGACCCAAGCACCCTTCATTCTGCTGGTCTCTCCTGGGGACACTGCCTGGCTGTGCCTGCTTATAGTACAGCTCCCAGGTACCTCCTAGGGACCCACATTGTAGCTTCTGGCTGGTGGACCTGGCCTGACCAGCAGAGTGCTCTAGCGGAGAGGGTGGGAGACCCTCACCAGCCCACCTGCACCCTTCCCACTTGGAAGCCTGCCCTGTGTGCTTTGCCTGCATGCACTCACCCACGGCCACCCCCTCCATCACTTTGCTGGCACGTGTGTATGCTGGTGTACCTTACCTTTCCTTTATCACCAGAGTGCATGTACATGTGCACCCTGCCATGCCACTGCTGCCTGCATAAGGGCACCCATCCTTCCCCCCACTGCACAGTCACTGTCGTTGGAGCATTGGCAGGCATGAGCCCACTAACCCCACCCCAGCCAGCACCCCAGCCCTCTGCTGACAATATTGGTGGTATGAAAGATAGGCAGTGGACCCACCTCTACCCTGAGGGCCACCTCCACCTACAGAGACAGGCACAGAGGGCACACACAGTCCTGCACCCACCAGGGCCCCGCCCTTGTGCTAATACCACCACAGGTGTGAACATGTGAACAGTCACCAGCAGGGGTCCCCTGCCCCATTGAGCCATGCTGCCACCACAGCTGTTTCAAATGCTGGCACAGCAGCCAGCACCCTGGCATCCACTAGCACCCTGACACAGCTGACAAGTATGCAACCCCTGTGCTCCTATGCTGCTGCTGCCCCTGCTGCTGACTTGTGCACATGAGGATAAATTCTGCGACCACCACCCTATAAAGTGTTTTGGCTGGCACCACCCATTGGAGTGTTATGAATAGTAGTCCCGGAGCACCTCTGCTTCTCCTGTGCAGCAGGTTCCTAAACTCAAGGAGCCAGAGAACAAAGCTGGGGCCCAATACCAGTCCCCTAGAGATAGAGCATGCAGTTTAGGAGTCCTGAGCTGAGCCTTGGCCCCCTAAAATCTTCCAGAAATGAAGCCAGTTGACTGAACCCATATTATACCACAATCAAACCCCCAAGTTCATCAAGTATGAAAAAATAAATGAAAACCCATCCAAAGAACAGCAACTTCAAAGATTGAAGGAACATCATTAGCCCACACAGATGAGAAAGAAGCACAAGAACTCTGACAGCTGAAAAAGTCAAGAGTGCCTTCTTTCCTCCAAATGATCACAGTAGTCCTCCACCAAGGGTTCTTAACTGGGCTGAGATGGCCAGAATTCATGGCTAGGAATGAAAATCATCAAGATTCATCAAGATTGAAGCCCAACCTAAGGAAGCTAATGAATCATCACATAAACAGAACTAAAGACAAAACCACATGATCACCTCAATAGATGCAGAAAATGCTTTCAGTAAAATTTAACACCCATTCATGTTAAAAACTCTCAATAAGCTAGGTATTGAAGGAATACACCTCAAAATAATAAGAGCCTCTTACAACAAACCCACAGCCAACATCACACTGAATGGGCAAAAGCTGGAAGCATTCCCCTTGAAAACTGGCACAAGACAAAGATGTTCTCTTTCACCATGTCTATTCAATGCAGTATCGGCAGTTCTGGCTAGGGCAATCAGGCAAGAGCAAGAAATAAAGTGCATCCAAATAGGCAGAGAGGAAGTCAATCTATCCTTGTTTGCAGATGGCATGATCTTACATCTAAATAATCTCATAGTCTCCTCCCAAAAGCTTCAACAACGTCAGCAAATTTTCAGGATACAAAATAAACACGCAAAAATCATTAGCATTCCTATACACCAAGAACAGCCAAGCTGAGAGACAAATCCCATTCACAATTGCCACAAAAAGAATAAAATATCTGGGAATAGGGCTCACCAGGGAGGTGAAAGATATCTGCAATGAAAAGTACAAAAACACTACTCAAAGAAATCATAGATGACACACAAAAAAATGGAAAAAGATTCCATGCTCATGAATAGTAAGAATCGGTATCTTTAAAATGGCCATACTGCCCAAAGCAATTTACAAATTCAATGCTATTCCTATCAAACTACCAATGACATTCTTCACAGAAACAGAAAAAACTATTTTAAAATTTGTGTGGAACCAAAAAGGAGCTTGAATAACCAAGGTAATTCTAAGCAAAAAGAACAAAGCAGAAATCATCACACTAACCAAATTCAAACTTTACTACAGGGCTACAGTAACCAAAACACCATGGTACTGGTACAAAAGCAGATGCATAGACCAAGGTAACAGAATCAAGAGCCCAGAAATAAGGCTGCACACCTACAACCATCTGATATTTGTCAAAGCTGACAAAAATAAGCAATGGGGAAAGGACTTCTTATTCAACAAATGGTCCTGGGTTAACTGGGTAGCCATATGCAGAAGACTGAAAGTGGACCCTTTCCTTACACCATATATAAAAATCAACTCAAAATGGATTAAGAACTTAAGTGTAAAACCTCAAACTATAACAAACCCTGGAGGACAGCCTAGGCAATACCATTCTGGACATAGGAACTGGCAAATATTTCATGACAGAGATGCCAAAAGTACAACAACAACAAAAATTGACAAATAGGATCTAATTAAAGAGCTTCTGCACAGCAAAATAGATTATCACAGAGTAAACAGACAACTTACAGAATGGGAGAACATATTTGCAAACTATGCATCTGACAAAGGTCTAATAACCAGTATTTATAAGGTTTATAAGAAACTTAAATAAATTTACAAGAAAAAAAAAACAAAACAACCCCTTTAAAAAGTAGGCAAAGGACAAACAGACACTTTTCAAAAAAAGACATATATGCGGCCAACAAGCATGCGAAATAGAAGCTCAATATCACTGATCATTAGAGAAATGCAAATCAAAATCTCAATGAGATACCATCATACACTAGTCGGAATAGATATTATTTGTCATTTAAAATAATACAGATGCTGGCGAGTTTCTGGAGAGAAGGGAACACTTATACACTGTTATTGGTAGTGTAAATTAGTTTAACCATTATGGAAAGCAGTGTCGCAATTCCTCAAAGAACTAAAAACGGAAGTACCATTTGACCCAGAAATTTCATTACTGGGTGTATACCCAAAGGAATATAAATTGTTCTATCATAAAGGCATATACACATGTATGTTCATTGCAGCACTGCTTAAGATAGTAAAGACATGGAATCAACCTAAATGCACATCAATGGTAGGCTGGTCAAAGAAAATGTGGTACATACACACCATGGAATACCATGCAGCTATGAAAAAGAATGAGATCATGTCCTCTGGAGGAACATGGATGGAGCTGGAGGCCATTATCCTTACCAAACTATTGCAGGAAGAGAAAACCAAATACTACATATTCTTACTTACAAGTGGGAGCTAAATGAGACACAAAGGAGAAACAACACATGCTGGAGCCTACCTGAGAGTGGAGGGTGGGAAGAGGAAAGGATCAGAAAAAATATCTATTGGGTACTAGGCTTTGTACCTGAATGGCAAAATAATCTGTACAACAAACCCCTGTTACGTGAGATTACCAATAGAACAAACCTGCACACGTACCCCTGAACTTCAAAGAAAAGTTTAGAAACAAACAAAGCCAATCAAAAACCATTAGCCTTAGCATCTGTGGAGACATGCATACCATATTCCTGAATACTTACATGTTAAAAGTTAACAAATTATTGAATAAAATGTTTTATCATGCTACATTGACAAAGTCATATTTATAACATTTTTAAATGTAAAGAACTATGTTACTTTTAAATAGCTGCAAGTTAGTAAATGCAAAAAATGGTTAATTTAAATTATGCTTGGCATGTTCAGCCTTCTAGTGATAGACCAGTGATGTTTAAATCGTATAAAGTAAAGGTATACACAATGAATACATTATTATATATTTATTTTGTAAGAATTGTTTTTTCATCATTTTAGAAAAATTCCTAATTATGTTATGATCAATATTTTCATTTAATTTGTATTGACAGCATGCTAAAGGAGAGGTCATTGATTGATTTATTAAAACTTTTTGATAGATTTAAAAATTAATTTTAATTGACCAAATTATCACTCTGCTAAAAAAATAACATCTGAAATTTTTAATGAAATTATTAAAGCAATACCTGATTTAGTAATGGATCATGAATTTTGCATATCATGTTCGAGCATTGGTTTGCATGTAATAAACTAATATTATCCCATAAGATTTTACAAAACATTTAAAATTTCATTGCTATCATTTACGCTGTAATTTATATTGTCTTTTAAGTAAGATCTAATCTGTATAATAATGTAAAGAACTGATAGCACAGTCAACTGATGCTATATCTAGATTTATATATTCAATTATGTAATATTGAAAATTGTTCCTCAGCCACTATGTACATACTTCGTGATTATCATGCTAATTTATGAGTATTTTCAGAACCGCAAATGGAACACACACAAAAAAACAGAAATGTTCACTCTAGGCACTACTGGGATTTTTGGGGGTTTTTTGGTTGTTGTTATGCAAGAAACTATTACATTGCCCTTGTTTCAGAATTGCCTTGTAGTTATGTGATGCTGTCAACAAATAGTTCTATTTCTAAACAAAGAGGTATATTTTTAAGTCATAAGAAACAAAGCCAAATCTCTACTTTGTTAGACTCTAATGATAGAACGAAAAGGCAGATGCCTTAAAATTTCACAGATATTGAAAACACATACCTGCCTACCGATAAGATATAAAGATACCATAAACAGTTAATGTTAATTTGTAACTAAATAACAATTTTAGAACAACTTTACTTAAAATAGTCTTAAATGTACATAATAATGCTAAATTTCTATGACTCAAAAATATATACAACAGCCATTTTCAATACAAGTAAAATTCATGAACTATTAGAAGAGCAAAATATTGATTTAGCAAGAAGTTTTCTGTGGAATATTAAGAAATAATTAATATTCAGGAAGTTTTTATTGACAACTATGTGGCAGAATCTCAAGATAAATAAGATATGGATGATTTTAAATGAATCTCCCATGAACACACATATGCATGCAAAGCATGGTAATGTATTTTATTGCTAAGTTGTGAGATACATTTTGTTACTTCCTTAATACCCACTCATATAGTTACGTTTGGATTTTTTTAAAATTAGAAGTTAGGATGAAGGAATTAATTGAGTTCTAAAGATCCCTCTTTAGAACTTATTTAATGTACTTAGACCTAAACTTAGTGAAACTTATTAGCCTTCTGGGTTTTTGATGGACAAAGAGCTATCAATTTATAGAGAAAAAATAGAATCTGTCCCTGAACAACCAACTATATTCAGTAACTTAATGACTATTTGAGTACATATCATGTGCCAGCCACTGTTCTACACAGTGGTTTACAACAGTGAACAAAAGCAAAAAATCCTACCTTCAAAGAGCTTACATTCTAGAAATGGAATGGAGTAGGGGTGGGGACATAGAGAGCAAATACATCAGTAAATTATGTGAAATGCATGGCAATAAACACTATGGGGAAAATAAATTAGGATAAAGGAATGGGAGTGCTGGGCAGAGGATGCAGTTTTAAAGGGATTGTCAGAGAAGACCCTACTGAGAAAGTGACATGAGTCATAAAAGAGGTTATTTTTAAAACATTTTTTTAAATGTCAAATGTATAGAAAAATTACAAGTACAATGCAAAGAATGTAATTTTCCTAAATCATTAGACAGTAAGTGGCTGACCCATCACCCTCAAATACTTTGAGGTATATTCTTCACAAACGAAGACATTCTTCCTACGTAAACCACAGGATAACCATTATAATCAAGAGATGATCATTTCTACATTACAGCCGTCAAATCCATACCAAGTTCACAGACCCCATTTACATTTCTCCATTTGTCCCAATAATGTCCTTTATTGCAAAAGGACCTGTTTCAGAGTTGTGTGTTGTGTTTGTCACATCTTTTTTTATCTCTTCAGTTTGAAATTATTCCTCAGTCTTTCCTTGAATTTCATGACCTTCACCATTTTTAAAAATAATTATAGGCCACTTATTTTGTGAAACACCTTTCAGTTGGATTTGTCTGATGCTTCCTTATGATTATATTCAGATTTTGCATCTTTGGCAAGAATATCACCGCATTTCATTCTATCAGGTGACCAATAATTTCAATTTGTCTCACTACTGAGGGTATTAACTTGAATCACTTGATTAAGCTACAGTCTGCCAGGTTTCTCCATTATGAAGTTATTCCTTTTCTTTTTGTAATTATTAACTAGTTTGTGGAGAAGTACTTTGAAACTTTGCTTCACACTCTACTTCTCATCAAAACTTTGCTATGTATTCATTTATTTATATAAATCGAAGCCATGCAAAATAAGTTTTTACTACTGTTACTACCATGCTTAAGAGTCCCAGAGTTGACTAGCAGGAGCTCTTTCAGGCTGATGCCCATGTGCTTTTAACATGTCCCTGTTTTTCTAAGGTACTTCCTTGCTTTTGGGGACAACATACTTCGGGCTCATCTAATACTTTGTCAAGCCCATCCCTGCTCAGTCATTTTTTTTAGGGAGGACTTTGCTCCTTTTAGAGCATACTGATTTTTAAGCCATGATCTGGGTGCTTGGTGTGCTCATTCCTATTGCAGGTGGGGTGAGGGGATGGGGTGGTCACCGCTCCAAGGCCTTATCAGGGCCTATTAGATGTAGGAAGTATATGTATGTGGATACATACATATGTGCACACACATATGTGTAAATACACACATATATATTTACAATTGCATTAATTTCTACATCTATCTATAAAAATTGAAATCCATGCGTTACATTGGCACCTTCAATTCCAACCCAACACCACGTAATCCATCCTAGTTTTCTCCTTTTCATGTTTATTTCATCCATCTGCTGCTCTGCCTCCCCCTGGTAGAAGATCCCCACCTCCCCCCACCCCAACCATATTAGGTTCTTACTTCTGAGATGGGGTTACCTCCTTCCCACCAAATGGGCATCTTCCTCACTCAGGCCTATATACACCACATCAGGCTACTTTTCTTGCATGGGTGACTTCTTTATCCTCCTTGAACTGTGAAACCCCAAGCGGGGTCTCCTTCCTATAGGGACTCCTTCCTTAATCCACTCCAGCTTTGAAACCCATGAGTTGCCCGCATGCATGGACACCCTCCTCAGGCTCTGCTTCACTGCAGGACCGCCTCCCCAGGTAGATGCCCTCCTCACTCTGTTCAGGTCCTGATATCCATACCCTATATCTCCCTTGTGTAAGGACCTTCCTTACCCTGCATAGGCTTTCACATCCTGAGCCAAGTCTCTCCCCTCTTCATCCCACCTATTTGAAAGCCCTCCTCCTCTGACTCTGACTCTGACACCTGATGCCAGATTACTCTCACTCAAGTGTGTCATCCTCACTCTTTTAGGCTCCAAGTCCCCATGCCTGGCTCCTTCTATATGGGGGCCTTTCTTACACCACTTGGGAGCTCACATCTCATTCTAGGACCCTTTTCCTGTGTGGATGCCCTCTTCACCTTTCTTATAATTGACACCACCTGCCAATGCGGTTGCCTTTCTCATTCTTCCAGGGTTTGACACCTCATGCTAGTCAGTCCCTTTGCTGATTCCTGTCTGGCCTCTGCTCCACCTAATGCTTTTAAGACTGAATTGTTCAAAAAAAAACAAAAACAAAAACAAAAACAAAAACAAAAACAAAAACAAAACAAAGGGAAATGGAGGGAAAAGGCAAGCGAAGGGGAGGGGATAGGAAAGAGAAAGCTGAGTTTTATTATATTTTAATAAAAATTATATATGTATGTCTCAGCACCATGGCAGTCTAGAATTAGCCTTCGTTTTGAACCAGACTCCAATTTTTGTTTCTAAGTCTCAGGAAAATAGTTGCCATGAACCTCAATCTCCTGCTCTAAAAAAATAGGTCTGGAATCACCCTCAGGCCACAAGGACAAACATTTTTGTGTCAAATCAAGGTTAGTGATTTAGGAAGTGTCAAACTAGAAATCTGAAGAAAATAGAGGACATGAAGGAGGACGAGAAAAAGCTGAACCATTGCAAAGTAAAGTTTACTAACAAGGAAAAAGCATGATTGCAAATATGTAGAATCACTCCACCAACAAATATTTACGTAGTTTCTATGAAGACACAGACAAGTCATTATTGATAAAGATTTTCATATTTCAAAAGTCTGTTAGGATTTCCTTTTATAATAACACAGTAAGTAATGTTTATAATACTGAATAAGACATCTATAAAAGGCAAAGTGAAGTCCTGTTTACTTTATTTTTCAAGACAGAAAATGCAAAATACACACCTTAAGACATTTCAAAAAATGGCTGACAATTAATTTAGTGCTTACATTTTAGTTATCTGGAAAATTCACACGTGGAAAACTCCATTTCATTTATATAGTTTCACTGGAAAATAAAGTGCTATTGCGTGTATTAGAGCCAAACTGAACTCAAGATCCTACTCCGTCATTGCCTTCAGCCATTTGCTGGATCTTGGGGTAGTCACTGTAATATTCAGGACCTTTAGTTTCCTCACTCATAAAATTAGAGTTGGTCTAAACTCAAAGGTAATTGCCAACTCTAAAATTCTATGTCTTAAAGCAGAAAAATTTACAGGCTTTTTATCTCCTAAAAAAGTTTAAAATATGGCCAGGCGCGGTGGCTCATGCTTGTAATCCCAGCACTCTGGGAGGCCGAGGTGGGCAGATCACCTGAGGTTGGGAGTTCAAGGCCAGCCTGACCAACATGGTGAAACCCCATCTTTAAAAAAAAAAAAAAAGTTTAAAATATGTATAAATCAGTAAAGGATAAAGTATCTATATTTTGTATTAGGAATTGCCCAATGAGAACAGAAGGAACTGATTAGAAATGAAGTCTAGTCATAAGATGCCCCCCCACATCTATGAATAAGGTGTGGTTTTCTCTTAACCACATTTAAATAATGATAGTACATTTAAATAGTGAAACATAGAGTCCATAAGTAACTGATTTACCATTTGTGACCTACATTAGGTGTTGAAGATTAGCCGTTGGAATTTTCTAGAAGGTAATTTCCCACTACCACTTGTTTTTCCAATGTATGGTCTACTAGAAGACAGAATCAGAATAGTAACTAGCATTTGATTTGTATATTATTTCTGCTATAATTATCTGTCACCCCAATTTCCCCTTCTTGCTTAAAGTCCATTTATGTAAGCTGGCTGATCAAAGATATCACTTTAAGGTTTAGAAGTTTGGGTTTATTTTTCCTGACTTAAACCAATCATATTTTCTCATTTGGGATGTTGAAACAAAGAATACTGAAACTGATCAAGATATAAATGGAAATCAAAAGACTACACTTAAAATTGTTTTGGGAACCTCCAAAGTGCTTTCCACAATGGCTGCACCACTTTGCTCTCCCACCAACGGTGCACACAGGGTTTCAATTTCTCTATATACCTGCTAACAGTTGTTTTTTTAAAAAAAATTGTAGCCATTCTGACAGATGTAATATCTCATTGTATTTTTTATTTGCTTTTCTCTAATAACTAGTGACATTGAGCATTTTTTCCAATACCTGTTGACCATTTGCATGTCTTCTTTGGAGAAATGCCTATTCAAGTTCTTTGCCCAGTTTTTTTAATTCAGTTATTAGTTAGCTTTTTACCGTTGAGTTGTAGGAGTTCTTTATATATTTTGAAGATTAACCCTTTAGATATAGGGGCTGCAAATACTTTCTCCCCTTTCATATGTTTCCTGTTTATTCTGCTAATTCTTTCTTTTGCTGTACAGGAGGTTTTTATTTTGAGGTTGACCCGCTTGGTTATTTTTGTTTTTGTTGCCTGTGCTTTTGGTCTCATCTCCATGAAATTCATGGCTCAATTATCATGGAGCTTTTCTCCTATATTTTCTCCTAGGAGTTTTACAGTCTCAGGTCTTATGGTTCTTCCTTGTTATTGTCTTTTAAACTAATTACTTTTATATTTTAAAATTTTTATGTTTTAATTATAGTATTTATATTACACTATTACAATACCATAATTGAGAATAATATCTAAAACATCCTGGTGTCTATAAAGAGAAACATACATTTCACAGTGTTTGGTATACTTTTTTCCCGTAGCTTTATTCAGATATATTTGGCAAATAAATATTGTGTATATTTAAGGCATACAATATGATGTTTTGCTGTTTTGATATACATAGACATTGTGAAATGATTACTATAATCAGGCTAATCCAACACCTCACATTGTTTCATTTTTTCCCTGTGAACACCTAAGATCTGCTCTTAGCAAACTTCAAGTGTACAATACAGTATTATTAACTTTAGTCCCCATGATTTACATTAGATCTCCAGAATTTATGCATCTTGAATAACTGAAGTCTTCTACCGCTTTAGGCAACATCTCCCATTTTCCTTGCTTTCCAACCCTGCCAACCACCATTCTGCCCTCTGCTTTTATGAGTTCAATATTTTTCTTTTTTGCTCACAACATGGCTGCTTACTTACATTTTTTTGTTATTTTTTGTGAGTTCTATTTTTAAAAGATCTACATATAAATGAAATCATGCAATATCGTCTTTTTGTGTCTGGTTTATTTCCCTTAGCATAATATCTTTTAGATTCAACTCAAATCTTATGTTTAAGTCTTTAATCTAATAATCCTACTGCTATGACCTGAATGTTTATGTCTCTCCCAAATTCATATCTTGAAATTCTCACCTGAAAGATGACAGCATTATGAGATGGGGCCTTTGGAAGGTGATTAGGTCATGAGGGCAGAGCCCTTATGAATGAAATTAGTGCCCTTATAAAAGAGATCAGAGAGAGATTCTTCACTCTTTTGACCATGAGATGTTAGAGTCTATGGTAACTATCCATGAGCAAGTAGGCCCTCATCAGACACTGAATCTGCCAATATCTTGATTTTATACTTACCCACCTCCAGAACTATGAGAAATAAATTTCAGTTCTTCATAAGCCATTGAGTCTATGGTATTTTGCTATAGCAGCCTGAAAAGACTAAGACACTGTCTTCAAGGTATTTTCCAAAAGAACTGAAATCAAAAGTGATATCGTGAAGTACTCCTATGTTCACTGCAGCACTATTCACAATATCCAAGATGTGGAAACAACCTAAATGTCCACGAACAGATGAATGGATAAAGACAATGTGCCATGTACATGCAATGGATACTTTCAGCCTTAAAAAGGAAGGAAATTATTTTGGCTGCCAAAGGCCAGCAGGATTGAGAGTAAAGCAGGGTGAAATATGGACTTACTAATCAACCAGCATAAAGTTTCAGTTAAGCAAGGTAAATAAGCTCTACAGATCTACTGTAATAATTTTTACCTACAATCAATAATAATGTATGTACACATATACATTTGTATAAAGGTAGATCTTATATTAAGCATTCTTACCACAATAAAATAAAATTTTAAAAAAATTTGACAAAGGAAAAAAAAAGAAAAAGACTACATTAAGAGATCCTAACAGGTAGACATGGGAAATGATAGGTCACATGCATGCTTTGATTATTGGTTGCAGATAAACTAAAGAAGTTGAGGCTGGGTGTGGTAGCTCACACCTGTAATCCCAGCAATTTGGGAGACCAAGGTTGTTGGATCACCTGAGGTCAGGAGTTCTAAACCAGCCTGGCCAATATGGTGAAACCCTGTCTCTATCAAAAATACAAAAAAATTAGCTGGGTGTGGTAGCATGTGCTTGTAATCCTAGCAACTCGGGAAGCTGAGATAGAAGAATCTCTTGAACCCAGGAGGTGGAGGTTGCAGTGAGCGGAGATCGTGCCACTGCACTCCAGCCTGGGCGACAAAGCAGGATTGCATCTCAAAAAACAAAACAAAAAAAACAAAATGAAAGAAAGAAAAAGAAAAATGTTGAGTAGAGAGGTGAAAGGAAATGAGGAAAAGAAGAGGAAACACATGTATATTATCTCAATTTGCTTTCACAGCTACTGTGGGGTAGTAACATATTATCACTACCAACTGCAATTTATAAATCAAGAAACTCAACTTAGGTAAATGACTGATTTTCCAAAGATTACGTGGCTAATTACTGCTACCGCCATTTTCGAACCTTAATGTTTTGACCTAACCTAGTTCTCCTTTTACTATACTGCACTGATAGTACTGGCTCTGCCATACTTAGTGTGACCTTGGGAAAGTCCATTAATTTCTCTGAATCTCAGTTTTTATGTGTGCAAAGTGGGGTTAAAATATGATCCTTATCCTACTTAATAGGATTGTTTTAATACTACATAAGTATCTTATTTCTTATTGTGTTTTAGAGTTTGCAAAAGGTCACCGATGTATGAGTTCATACAATTTTTTACAAAAACACTATAAGAATCAAATGAGCACTTATTGATAAGAGAATAGATTTCACATTATATATTCTTATCATAAAACAGTAATAATAAAGAGGGTAGGAGAAAACTATTAGAGGTGATAGATGTGTTCATGGCATAGATCGTGGTGATGGTTTCACAGGTGTATACTTATCTTGAAAGTCATCGAGTTGTATACAGTCATTTGCAGTCAGTTGTAAGTGTAGTAGGTGGAGAGTTTGTTCCAAAACCTCCAACCCCTAGTGGATACCAAAATCTGAGAATGCTCAAGTCCTTTTTTATAAAATGGCATAGTATTTGCATATAACCTATGCACATGCTCCTATGTCCTTTAAATGTCTCTAAATTACTTATAATACCTAATATAAAATGCTATATAAATAGTTGTTATACTGTATTGTTTTAATTTGTATTATTTCTTATTGTTACATTTTCAAAAAATACGTGGGACCTACAGGGAGGGCCAACTGCACATTAATATGTACAGCTTTTTGCATGTCAATCATAACTTAATAAAGTGGTTTTAAAAAATCAATGTGAAAGCAGTTGCACAGTGATTATCATTTGCCTCTGCTTCTATATACTCCTTCACATCTCTGAAGTTGTTGAAATTCTTGAGATTTTAGATAACATTTAAAGGTTGCCCAGACAGAAATTTTAAATAAACACCACAGCCTTTGATAATACTTACAATGAAATAAAAGCATAATAAGAATTTTATAATCTGCAAAGTCTAAATCTCAAACAGCCTTTTAGGACCATTAATTACCTATCCACCAATACATAACATTCATCTAAACATCCTCCAACTTCTTCATCCCCAGGCCTAAGTGAATTTTCCCTTTATGTAGTCCTGTTTGGGAGTTCTATGCCTGTGTCTTGACACATGCAGTCTCCCCTGCCTAGAATATACTCTTTGTGTTCTCTATCCTTCCAGGAATAGGTAAGATCTCACCTCCATCTGATTTCTAACTACACCAGCCTCCATTCATGGTTTCTGTTCTTTAATCTCCATTAGTACTTATTGTCTATAGCAGGGTCAGCAAACATGCTTCCAAGCCTATTTTTGTAGATGAAGTTTTATCATAACTCAGCCTATGGCTGTTTTCACACTGCAAATGCAGATTGCGTAGTAACAACACAAAGCATATGGCATATAAAGCCTCTAGGATGTACTATATAGAAAGAGTTTGCTAACTCCTAGTTTATAGCATATCTCACTTCTCACCCACTGAAAAACCTGAACTGTCATGATGGAGAAAGCACATTGTTTTTTTGAAATTATTTATTATTTACAGTAAGTTTTAAGGACATTTAGATTACAATGGCAAGTTGAATGAGTATTTTCTTGCTATTCCTTTCAGATCAATTTACAAATTCTACTAAAAGATGAAAATGATAAAAATATTTTAGTGTCATGGCAATGATAGTTCATAAGAACCAAATAATATAATATTATACAAGTATTATGCAATTGAATAACTAAGGCAAGATAAAGGTGAGAGTTAAATAGCAAAAGGTAGCTCCTAGCAGGAAGCTTTGGCCGAGAGGACACATCAAAGACACCTACTGAACGGAGAAAGCTGAAGATCACAATCAGGACAACAACCTAGTGCCTACTGTTACTGCAAGCAGGCCCAAACATCATGCAGACTGATAATCAATCAAGTCTGTTAGGGTCTGCAGGAAATAGCTCTCTATTTGTGGTGAGAATGAATGCTAAGGAAGAGCAATTTCTCACTATTAGGAAAGCACCGTATTGCATAGAGAGTACTTGTGCATTCTGTCGAATGGCACCAGCTGAGAAGCACTGGTCTATGTACTCCTTGTTTGTCTATAAGTAATATTTTCCCACCTATACCATCTATTTAAGGCTATGAACAAAGCCACATGCTTTCACTATTCACATTATTATAGAAAAAGTGTTTCCTTATTGTGTGTTAAGGGTAAACCTACACTTGATCCCACCCCATCTACATAACTTTCTTTTTTTTTTTTTTTAAATGAGATAAGGTCTCACTCTATTTCCCAGGCCAGAGTACAGTGATGTGATCACAGCTCACTGTAACCTTGAACTCCTAGGATAATATGATCCTTTCACCTCAGCCTCTCTAAGTACTGGGTCATAGGCAACAGCCACCATGCCCAGCTCTTTTATTCTACAGAATAGTTTCAAGGAAAGATTACTTCCCATGGAAACAAATATGGTCCCATTTATTAAACTGACAGAACTCTTCAAATGTTACAGAATAACAGTTTTTTAAAATGAAGTATCCTTTCTAATTTCTTTATGAGTCCTGGTAAAAAGCTTTTACTGTCCTCCTCCTCCATAAATATACATTAAAATATTACTTCATAATTATACAAATTTTAATAATTTAGGCATTTATGCTTTTTGAGAATTTAATTTTTAGTTATGCAGAAAGATGATCATTTCCTCCACACTTGACACCTGTCTTTCTGCTTATTTTAGTAATAGATTATTCAAATTCAAGTCTTTTTTTTAAGAAAAAAATTATTTAAAAACTTAAGCTACATTAAATCTTAAAGATGCTATTATGGAGTTGGGACATGATTTCTTAATGATACTTAAGGTAAATTACTGATTTCTTTTTAGCCTTTAAAAACAATTGTGGGCTGAGTGTGGTGGCTCATGCTTATAATCCCAGCACTTTGGTAGGCCGAGGAGGGTGGACCACGAGGTCTGGAGATCCAGATCATCCTGGCCAACATGTTAAAACCCTGTCTCTACTAAAAATACAAAAATTAGCCAGGCATGGTGGCACATGCCTGTAATCCCAGCTATTCGGGAGGCTGAGGCAGGAGAATCTTTTGAACCAAGGAGTCAGAGGTTGCAGGGAGCTGAGATTGTGCCACTGCACTCCAGCCTGGCAACAGAGGAAGACTCCATCTCAAAAAAAAAATCGTGGTAAAATATACATAATAC
>CAUYLG010019564.1:0-47561 GCA_963573385.1 Cacajao melanocephalus
TATGCACTTATCAGAGAGATCAAAGGCTTTTAGGATTCCTCTATTCTTACTTCTAAGAATTTACAAGGGAGCATCGGGTGGGAAAGTGGAACATGAAAGTGGACAAGGATGGTGACCATCGGAGCACAGCACCACGGAGAGGTGTTTAAGCCCCTGGATGTCTGCGGGCCGGCCTGGCTAGTGTCAGACCCTCCTCGAGAGCTGGATGGAGCAGAGTGTTCTCTGAACTCCCCAGTGAAAGGGAAACTCCCCCCCATGGCCTGCTAAGCAAGAGGTAGCGCTGGCGCTACCGCAAGGCCTGCCTGCTAAGTAACCGGTGCCTTACCTGGTGCTACTGCAAGGTATTTACTCTCGCCTCCTGATCACCTCTCAGTGTCCCTTCAGTTCCAAACTACATTTCACCCGATTATTTCTATACTATAAGGTTAAAAATGTTCCTCCACTGAAATACTAACGCAAAGGTTAATAATAGAGAATAACAATGTAATAAGATTGAGTATATAATTGATTATGTGATTGTATCTAACTCTAAGTGGTGTCATTGCTATAAGTAATCATTTATTATGCTATAACTACATAATCAGTAAATCTATTTGGTATAATTGCTACATATAAGTAATCATTTGTTATGCTGGGACAGATTGTGCCTTCAGTCTCTTGCCATGGCACCTGGGCAACTTTCTTCCCATATCCCCCTTCCCGGCCCTCCCCACACCCCACTTCCCGGCCCTCCCCACACCCCAATTCCCGGCCCTCCCCATACCCCACTTCCCGGCCCCAGCATGAGTCAGGGTCGGGCATTTGGCCTCACCCCTTTTTGCCCTGGGAAGGAGGGGGCAGCTTCCTGCTTGCATTAAGGGAGCATCCTGGAAGCTTCATAGTCCTTCTGTCACCAGCTACCTTGCCCCTGAAGTTGGGGTGCCCGCACGTGGGCTCAAACCTTGAAGAAGCAGGTCTTGTCCATGGCCTGGGATCCTACAGGTTGGACAGGATTGATGCCAGAGCCCCAGGGCCCTTGGGGAGGTGGTGCCAGCCCCCAGAAGCTCCTCCTTGGGTGTGAAGCTGCCTTTTGCTCAGACCCTGGCCTGAGCCTGGTGCCAGCCTGCAGTAGAGCCTGGGCCCTCCCCATTGACAGAGCTCCCAAATGGGCCTAGCCAGCCCATATCCCAAGCTGATGGTTCAGGGTGCTTTCATGGGGGTCCCTTGGGGGTGCCCTCCCCGCACCTTCCCTGCTCCTCCCAGCCTCCTCACCTGGGACATCCTGTCCTGTCTATCCATGCAAGGCTGAGGGCAGATGCCAGCCCCGCTGAGGCTCCTCCAGGGCCTCGGGAACTGCTGTTTCTCCCTCCCCAGGGGCTGCCCCCTCCGACACTGGCTCACCCGGAGGGTCTCTCTCATCAGCCTTTGCCTGGCCTGGCTCCTTGCTGGGCTCTGAGTGTCTGCGTCCCCCCAAACTTCGTGTGTTGAAGGTGATGATATCAGAAGCAGGGCCTTTGGAAAGGTGATCGGGGTGGACCCTTATGAGTGGAATTCGTGCCCTTGTAAAAGAGACCCCAGAGTGCTCCCGAGCCTCTCCACCATGTGGAGACACAGCGAGAAGCCGTCTGTGAACCAGGAGGGACCCTCACCAGAGAGCGAGCTGGCGCCTTCATCTTGGGCTTCCAGCCTCCAGAACTGAGAAATAAACGTCTGTTGATGAACCACCTGTCTCTGCTGTTCTGTTGGGGCAGCCCAGACAGACAAAGACATGCCGTTTCCCCGGCCCGCCACCTCCACCCTGACAGCTGGCCCTGAGCACAGGGGGTGAGTCTAGGTTCCCCTTATCCCATCCCTGCTGGGGTCCAGCCCTGGCTTTGCCTGAGGGAGCTGCTCCAGGACTCAGCAGACACCGACAATCAGCAGCCCCTCAGCGTGCTCGGTGGGGATCCCTTCAGGTGTGCGCCGCGGGGTTCCGGGAAGGCGTGGATGCGCTTGTCCCTGAGGCCTGGGTGTGGCACCTGCAGGGGCATGTCCACAGCTGCTCTGATCACTTCCCTGGGCAGTCCCCAGCCTGCCTCTTCCTCAGTGCTCAGCTGGAGGCAGAGAGAAATCAGGCCTGGACAGTGGGCAGCCCTTGCCTTGCACAATTCCTGCCTCGACATGACACTAGGGACGTCCCAGGATCTTCCCTTCCGTAACTGCAGACCGCCAGCAAATCTGTCCTCCGACTGACCCCTATCCTTCCCCTGTTTCACATGGACCCACCCCTTCCTAACTGGTTTTCTACACTGTGGTGCCCACCTTTGAGTGGTGCTTTTGTTTAAGACTTTTTCTAAATTATCACAAGCCACTCAGCACATACTCCCCCATTCTGAGCCCGTAAATGTCTCAGACGCAGCCACCCTGGGAGAGAAACCAGCAGTGCAGGGTCCAGCCCCACTGGGTCTCGAGGGTATTCTCTGCAGGTGCAGAGACAAGAGACCATAGAGATAAAGACAGATGCACCAAGATCGAGAGAAAAAGAGCTGGGCGCAGCGGACACTACCACCGGTACGCGGAGACTGGTAGTGGCCCCAGTGCCTGGACACTCTTTTATTGGGTACAAAACGGGGGCAGGGTAAGTAGGATGAGTCCTCCACAGTTACTGATAGGGTCAAGCAAATCACATGTCTAAGGAACAAGGGGCCCAGGGCTTGCAAGGAGCCAAAGTGGGGGCAGCGAGATGCATCAGCACTTTACATCATGCCCGGCAAGTAAGAACAAAGACTTTAAGAACTGTGCGACTTCTTACTGCCTACAAAAGGGGAACCGGGTGCAGAAGTAGGGAGTGAAAGCAGACACAGATTGTAACCACAGGCACAGAACCACACAGAGACAGTTAAGCCCCCGGGTCGCTGCAGGTCAGGCTGACTGATAGCAGCCCTTCCACGAGTGGAGTGTTCTCCGACTCGGCCGAGGACAGGGATGTTCCCTTCCAAGGTCTGCTGAGTAGCGGGTGCCTCCCCAAGCACTGGCACTAACGCGGAGATTTTAGGTGCCCTCCAGCAACCCTGATGCGGGTGTGACAGAGGGCTGGGCTTCAGCATTCAACAGTTTATCTCTGCTGGTCCCCAGCAGTCGATGTTGGACAGGTATTAACGCTCTTGCCTCGTGGCCACATTCCATAGTGTCCCCATCAGTCCCTGACCACAGCAACTCGAAGTTCCTAGATAATCATGGATGAAGTACAAGAAGGCTTTAATCAAGGCTTAATGTTAATAAGACTAATATGTAATCACTCACGCTACTTATTCCTAACTAGACTCTTCTTTCCATATTGCATTTATCAAACAGGACCTGCCGAGGCTTCGCTCTCGTGCTTTGGCACTTAGGAGACTTTCCACCCATAACCTGAGTTCAGGTGAGGGACCACCCCTACATCGCCTCTCTGCTGAGAGCTGTTCCGTCACTCAATAAAATTCTTCTCTGCCCTCCTCACCCTTCGATTGGCAGCACCTACTCATTCTTCCTGGACACGGGACAAGAACCTGGGAACCACCGTTCATGGGTACAAACTGCAACACAAGCGGGCTGGGGCACACCCAGCCCAGCCACAAGCAGAGCTGGTGTGCAAGCCAGGTGTGGCCCAGGCAGGCTGCATGGGCGGGCCACCTCCTGCAGCAGGCAGCGTGGTCAAGCGAGGCCCCAGTGGGGGCATCACCAGCCAGAGGTACCTGGCTGGCAAAGTGACCAAAGAGGTACCTGATTGTGTCACTCTGAGGATCTGTCTTCTGTGTCACCTTGAGGGTTTGTCTCTGGGTACCCCTCTAAGTTCAAGTTTATGTATCATTTGGGGTCTACTTGTCAGACAGAAGCCACAACGTGATTCTGATAGCATGAATTCAATGTGCAGAATTGTTCACTAGCTCTGGGTAAAAACAGCTCTAGGGAAACATGGAGGCTGCAACCACAAAATCCAGACAAGTGACCTGGCCGGGGCACTGGTGACAACGGTCACCTGCCACACAGCCTCTCAGCTCAGGTGGCCGCACTCCTCTACCCCTGCCCCCTTCCTCTCCCAGGTGAATCTTGACCACACCTTTGCCTGGCACTGTGCACACATTCTCTCTCATTCGACTCTGCAATAAATCTACAAAAAAGAAAAAAAAACATTTTTAGGAGAGTGAAAGGAAAATAAATCTTGAGGCCCCAAAATCACTAAGCCAAAGGGAAAAATCAAGCTGAGAACTGCTTAAGGCAAACCTGGCTCCCTTTCTATTCAAAGTCCTTCCCTTGCTCACTGAGATAGAGGCAGATCTGACTGCCGTCTTTGGAAAGGCTAATCAGAAACTCAGAAGAGTGTAACTTCATCTTACATGTGTTGATTGATGTCTCGGGTCTCCCTAACATGTATAAAACTGAGCTGTGCTCTGATCACCTTGGGCACAAGTCACCAGGACCTCCTGAGGCTGTGTCACAGGAGCGCATCCTTAATTTTGGCAAAATTAACTTCCTAAATTGACTGAGACCTGTCTGAGATTTTTGGAGTTCACAAGTGAGGGAGCAGAGGCTCCAGTTACTGGGGATGGGCTGGTGGCTCAATGACACCGATTTTGGGGCAGCAGGACCACCAGGCCCCTTCCCTCCTGTCCTGGATCCCCAGGGCCTGACTTCAGGAGGCAGCTGGCAAGGAAGGTGAGGGACCCCAGAGGCCTGGCTGTCATCCCAGCACCCTGCGTGCCTCAGAAACATCGGTGAGCTTTTTCCAACCTATGCGTCTTCTCTAAATGGGGCACCTCATGCCTGCCCAGAGTGTAGCTGGGCAGACCTGGGGGAGAGGCTCTGCTCCCACTGGGCATGGCTGGGCTGCAGCAGAGCACAGGACCTGCCACCAGTAGCCCAGCCCAAGAGTGTGGGGCAGTCACAGGCAGGTGTCTGCAGGGCCTGAGGGCAGCCCCCACAGCAGGGTGGACAAAGGCTAGTGCCCTCGAGGCACACCCTGGCTCCAGGGCTGCTACAGGGAGAACTTCGCCAACCTGGGTCCCACCTGCTTCTTTAAACCCCTGAGCTGGGGCTGCTCCCCAGATCTCCACATCCCACAGCTACCCTGAGCAAGACAGGCAGGGAACACCCACTTTCCCCCAAACCCCCTAGGAGATAGGATTAATGTCCACCTCTGAGTTGCTGGATTCTGGCTATGCGAGTGTCTGGGGGGACGATGTGGGTGTTTGTGGGGCATGGTCTGTGCCGGTGTCTGGGGGGACAGTCTGTGCAGGTGTTTGGGGAGATGGTCTGGCAGGTATCTCTGTGTGGGTGTTTTGGGGGATGGTCTGTGTGAGTGTCTGGGGGGGATGGTCTGTGTGGGTGTCTAGGGGGGATGGTCTGTGCGGGTGTCTGGGGGGGATGGTCTGTGCGGGTATCTGGGGGGATGGTGTGTTTGGGGGGGATGGTCTGTGTGGGTGTCTGAGGGGGATGGTCTGTGCCAGAGTCTGAGGGGGATGGTCTGTGCGGGTGTCTGGTGGGGATGGTCTGTGTGGGAGTCTGGGGGGGATGGTCTGTGTGGGTGTTTGGGGGGACAGTTGTCTGTACGGTTTTTGGGGGGACAGTCATCTGTGTGGGTGTTTTGGGGGACAGTTGTCTGTATGGGTTTTTGGGAGATAGTCATCTGTGTGGGTGTTTGGGATACAGTTGTACAGTTTTTGGGGGACAGTCATCTGTGTGGGTGTTTGCGGGACAGTTGTCTATGGGTTTTGGGGGACAGCCATCTATGCAAGTATTTGGGGGGCTGGGTTTGCACTGCTCTGGGCACCAGCCAGTCCGTGAGTGTCGGGTGACTGGGCTAGGTCTCGGGCTCTGCAGCCCCTTGGCCTGTCGCCTCCTTTCCCAGTCTCCCTTGGCTGGCAGGTGCCGGACCAGGACCCGAGCCTCCTGCTCTCACCTAGAAGCAGGGAGAACCTGGGAATAACGGATCCCAAGTTTGGCAACCCAGGTCACCAGGTGGCCTTGGGTCAAGGTGGGGGCTGCTGGGCTGGGACAGGCCTGGGGTTCAGGAAGGAGGAGCGCGCACAGGGCTGGCCTTGCGGGGTCCAGAGTCCAGGGAGCCCCTGCTGAGAGTAGGCCAGACTCCCCAGTCTGTTTCTCCCTCTGCGGCTTTGTACCTTGGAGACAAGGGACACTATGACATCCAGAAAGGGCCTGCTGGCACCAGGGCTGTCAGGCAGGTGGGCTCGGAAGGGCTCTGGCCTCTCACCAAGGCAGGAGCCTCCATCCAGGCTGGACCCTGGCCCACTCCCAGCTCCCCAGAAAGGGCAGCCCCAGCTGCTCGCTTGGCCCCCCTTGACCTTGTTTCCATGTGGGCCAGCAGCCCAGGGAGCCTCCAGGCTAGACTGCAGCTCTGAGTTGCTGAGCTTAAGGGCAGGGGCTGCCAGGAGAGCCAGCGGGCCCCAGGGAGCGCCTTCCCGGGCTCAGGGGTAGTGTCTGGGATGGGATCCCAGCCTGACTGCAGCTCCAAGCCTTTCTCCCCCAAGACCTGGCCAGCCTAAAGGGCTACGGACAAAGCTTCCAAAAGCACCCAGCATGGGAGATCCAGCCAGGGCAGCCGTGAGGGGAGTTTGCCATGGGACCCCTGGCTCTGTGGCCCAGCCCCACCCAGATACCCTGACACATACCAGGGCCTGGGCAGGAGGACTGGTTCTGGGGATTCTGAAACAGCAGCTGGGAACCTCATCAGGCCTGGAGAATCAGAAAGAGCCTGCTCTGCCTGGAACCCCCGTCCGCAAGCTCTGATCACTGGGAACCCCTCCCAGGCCACAAAGCCCTTCTGCCAGCTCCCCAGCCAGGGCTGCCCGCCCTCTGTAGCTTGAGGTCTGAACCTCACGAATTTTCCATACACAGAGGGAGGCAGCCAAGCCCAGGCTAGTATCTCTGGGTGGGAGATGCCCTGGCAGCCCACGCCCACCCCCATCAGGACCACCCCTTTCCCTTGCAGGCTTCCAGGCAAGGCCCCCAGAACCCAAAATCCTCCTTGGAGATTGAAGGGAAAGAACACCCAGGGCGGGGCCTTTGCAACCCCCTCACTGGGTGGTCGGGGCAGAGCAGAGGGTGTGGAGGGGGAGAAGGGCCTGGCCTTCCTCCCAGCAGCCCCTGGGGACCCTTTGGACTGACAGATCAAAAGATAGAAGCAAGGGACGAGGGATGCTTGGGAGGCAGGGCCCAGAAGCCCTAAGTAGGGCACCCATGAGGCAGGGCAGCCTGGTGCCAAGAAGCTGCCCTCTGCCCCTCCCCCCACTCCACCACCCCAGCGGAACCTGATTGTAAGCAGGAGTCAGGACTCCAGGAAGCCCACACCTACATCACAAAGGAGGCCTGGAAACCTGCAGGCAGCCTCAGCTCAACCCCAAGCCACTGCCCTCCCATCCCGGTCCCTGCAAATCCACCTGCTTGGCCCAGCTCACCCCAACTCCAAGCCATCGGGACCCAGTCTCCAGGGGCCTGCCTGCAGGCAGCGGCACTCCTGAGTGAGCAAAGGTGAGTTGTGATGAAGGAGGGTGCCCGGCCCGCTGTCCTGGACCTTGAAACCTCTCTAAGCACCCAGCCCCTCTCACGAGGCCAGGGGGACATCCTGCATGGAGCTTTGCCTGTGCCAGGCAGGCAGCCCCCTCTGGCATATGGTTTCCCTTACCCAAAGGACCCACCGTCTCCCATCCTTAGTAACATGGAAAGGCCACGAGTGTCCCCAGGCAGCCACAGGGCCTTCACCTCAGCGGACACTCCACACCTGCCCCGGGGCCCTTGGCTCAATTTGAAGGTGTTTATTTTGTGTGTGCCTTTGGGGCACATGGAGACGCTGGTGGATGCCTGCAGGACAGAATGAACTCAGAATGCACAGCAGGTTCATTAATTACGATCAAAGTAAGAAGTGCGTGGAAGCCCAGCTCAGACTTGTCCAAATGATTGATCCACTCATTCATCATTCATTCATTCATTCATTCAGACACCTGACAGAGGCTGACTGAGGTCTCTGGGGTGGGGTCCCCAGCCTAGGTGAGGCAGCCCCACAGAGGGAGCCCCCGCCCCCATGGAGCTGACATTCCCAGGGGGCAACAGAAGTAGAGAGGAGACACGGAGGCGGAGCCGGGGTCCCTAGAGAGACAGAGCAGGGGAGGGGCTGAGGCTCCCTGAGTTGAACCTGAGGCCGGGCCAGGGAAAGTCCCACTGGGAAGGGGACCTTGGCAGGAATCCAGGAACCAGTGTGGGAGACAGACCCCTCAGTGGGAGGTGGTGGGGCCTGGAACAGGCGGTGAGCACAGGAGGGAGAAAGGGTCCAAGTGGGATGGACTTGGAGGTTGAGGACTGGAGCGGGCCGTGGAGGCAGGCAAGGGATGCAGGTGACTCCCAAGTTCAGCTTCAGCCACTGGCAGGACGGGGTTGTCAAGGGGCACAGCAGAGGCCATCAAAGGAAGCGTCTGAGAGTGTGCTGACACATGAATGCCACCGTTCACAGGGCCAGGGACTGAGAGAGGAGGCCAAGGGGACAGGAAGGGAGCAGCCGGGGAACAGGAGGAGAGGAGTGAGGCCCAGGTCCCCATCCCCACTGCTCACACAGCCAGAGGCCAGGGAGCCCTGGAGGAGTCACCGAAATGAGCTGGTCATGCCACCTCTGCAGGGTGATGCCCAGACAGATTAAGGGACATCTAGAACCCAGGCAAGGCCACGGGGGGGTGGGGCAGAAGCACATTTAGCCTGGGTGCTGGCAGTCTCAGCAGCCAGTCCCTGACCCGCCCGGAGGCAGGACCCGGCCTGGCTGCCTTTTGCTGCTCCCAAATTATCCACACTGCCTGGTACAGGGCTAGGCCTGGGGCTCAGTACAGCAGGTGATTGTGTGTGACGACTGAAGGTGCTGGAGCCCAAAGTACCCAGCGGCTTCCCCAGAGCCGGACGGCTTCCTGCCAGGGCTCTGAGTGCCAGTGAGGGATGTACACACACATGCACGTGCTCCCATATGTGCACACTCACACACAGGCACACATCAGAGCACACGCACACACGTACACACCCACAC
This sequence comes from Cacajao melanocephalus, assembly GCA_963573385.1. Lineage (NCBI taxonomy): Eukaryota > Metazoa > Chordata > Mammalia > Primates > Pitheciidae > Cacajao > Cacajao melanocephalus. Next base: position 9,020 of record CAUYLG010019564.1, read on the forward strand.
AGTCACACACATGGACACATGCACACACACACACAGGCACACACCAGAGCAGATGCACACATGTGCACACCCACACAATCATACACATATGAGAGCACACACACGTGCACATCCACACAGTCACACACATGCACACATGCACACACAGGCGCACACAGGCACACACCAGAGCATATGTGCACGTGCACACCCACACACAGTCACACACATGCACACACCAGAGCACATACACAAATGCACACCCGCAATCACACACATACACACACAAGAGCACACACACATGCACACCAGTCACACACGTGCACACGTGCACATTCATGTAGTCATACATGCACACACCAGAACACGTGCACACGTGTGCACACACATACACCAGAACATATGCACACACAGTCATACACATGCATACACCCCACATGCACACACTCATTTGCACACATGTGCACACTCCGGTTCACACTCACACACATGCATACTCACATGCTCATCGGAACACGCAGTCTTGGGAGCCTTCTGAGTCCGCGCCCTGCGCCCCCAGCCCTGCCCCTGCCCAGCTCCCTGTCCCGCCTACAGCAGCGGCCTGTCCCCAGCCCCGTGCGTCTTCCGGTGCTGCCCACTGCTCAGCTAGCTCCAGGAGGAGTCCCCTCCATAGTCACAAGGTCAGGGGACGACGAGAGCTGCACCCCAGCCAGGTGGCTGCCAGCGCTTAGCCTCAAGGCTGCCTGGCCTGGCAGGTCCCTTCCTGGCCCACGGAGTCACTGCCGTTGTGGGTACCGGCTCTTCTAGTCTCGCCCGTCACTGGCTGCTGGGCTCCAACAGGAAGGGTGGGCTGGGAGCCTAGAAGCCCAAGTGGCCTCCCGAACCGCGCCCCTGACCTAGCATCCAGGCCCACAGCTCCAGGACCCCCAGCACGAAGAGCCCAGGCCGGCTGCACTGCAGAGGAGTCCCTTGACCGCTCAGGAGGTGAGCCTCCTGGGTCCAGCTTGAGACTCCAAGCTGGGAGCATCTCAGTCCCAGAATTTCCATGCACTCAGAGACTCCGGCCCAGGGGTGGTGTGGAAAGTCCCGGGACCCAGCGCCCAGGGTCGGGGTTGTGGGCTTGGAGAGGGAGACGGAAACAGAGTGCGCAAAGGCACCGGCGCCTACTGCCAGCCAGCATCTGGCCCTTCCCGCCTCGGCCCTCTCCCCTGGCCTGGGCCGCAGGCTCCTCCGCCCTCCCTGCTCTCCCGTCCAGAGCCCTGCTGATGGGGAAGTCCGAGAGCCCCGTGGGGATGGTGGAGAGCGCGGGCGGCGCACCGCAGAAGCGCCCGGGCTTCCTGGAGGGGGGGCTGCTGCTGCTGCTGCTGCTGCTGACCGCTGCCCTGGTGGCCTTGGGCGTCCTCTACGCAGACCGCAGAGGTGAGTGCGGGTGCCCCCCCGCCCGTCCCCGCGCCCGCTCTTCGCGCTCGCCCCGCGGCACCTGCTGCCCGGTCCGCCTGCCCCCGCCGGAGCCCGCCCGTCAGGTGCGGCAGGCGGGTCTGCTCGGGGCACCCAGAGGCTCCCGGGGCCGCGCTGCGGACTCGGAGGCGGCGGGAGGGGCACTGACCTGCGGGGAGCCCGCAGCCCCTTCCAGAAAGCTCTGCCCCGGCTCGGACTGGCGCGCTCTGCTTCTGCGGCTCCGCACCCGCCCACCTCCGCCTCGCGGAACCCCCGGAAGGGCGCAGACCCGGCCTCCGCCCCCCCGCCCGCCCCCTCCCCGCCTGGCCGCGCAGCCTCGTGTCCCTCCCGCCGGCCGGACGCACCTGGCGCCTCCTTCCCCGCTGCCATCCAGCGGAGAGATCCCAGGGGCCTCCCGCCCCCGCCCCGCTCAAGGCCGGGTCACGTCACGGGACCACGGCGGGAGGGGCCGGGCTGGGGTCCCACGGAGACAGAGGCGTGGCCAGGGCTGCACGAGGGGACCTCAGGCCGTCCCAGGAACAACGACCCCCCACCCCTCCCTCGCTCCCCCTTCTCGGGTGAGGGGCTCCCAGGCACCCGCAGACCTGCTAGCCTTCCAGCCGCCCCGGCCAGCCCCCGCGCAGGCCCAGCCCTAGTCCCTCCGAGCCTCGGCAGCGCGCGCATTTGGGGCAACGCTCACCCCCGGGGCAGGTGCAGGGTGCTCCGACTCGGGCAGGCACCGGACTCAGAGCTCAGGGGGACCGCGCACCCCAGATCCCACAACGGGGCGCCCAGCCTGTGTGACTAGAACGCCCCTCATGTCTGGAGCCCTCCGCACGGCCTGGGACCGCCCGTCCATCCCCGCGGGAGGTTGCCTCTGTGGAGCAGAAGTGGGTGCTGCGGTGGATGCGGAGGGGTCCCCGCCCGGGGCTGCCTGGCGGGACCCGTGTGCAGTGTGGCTGCTGCCCAGGCCGCCGTCCCTGGCCCTCCAGGGTCTCCGCCTGGGACAGAGGGGCCCTGCTACCTCCATGGGCAGTGGGCAGTGGCGGAGGGAAAGGCTCCCTCCCTCTGAGGGGCCCAGAACCCAGGGGAAGCCCCGTTCACAGGTTGCTGGGCTCAAAACACCTGCTTTCCAGGCTTTCATAAAACAGAACTGACCCTCCATCACACACACCCCCAGCTGTGGGCTAGGAGGGGGCCCCTCTCTTCTTCTGGGCCGTGCCAAGAGGCCCGAGCCCACCCCTCCTGGAGAGACCCTCCCTGCCCAGCCGGGAGTGCCTGGGAGTGCCCCTTGGTGCCATGGAGCTCAGCAAACTCTGCCGCCGCCCACTCCAAAGCTGAAACCGGCCCTTGACCCCCTCCCTCCAGGGCAGCAGAGCCGTCTGTTCCCCGTCAAGACCCCTGTGCCCCCCATCAGGAATGACCCCACAGCTGACCTCGGCCTCAGTCCAGGATTTGTGGAAGGTTTTCTAAGCAGTTACTATCATTTATTTCTACGTATTTTCTCATTTCCATTAAGACTTTTTCATTGACTTGTAAGTCATTTAGAAATTTTTTAATCTCCAGACATGTGTTTTTAGTTACCTTTTTAAAATTATTGATTCCTAACTTAATTGTGTTGTCAGAAACCATGGTCTGCGCCATTATTTATGTGGTTCTTTGATATTTGCTGGGCTTGCTTTGGGGCTAACACTTGATCAATTTTATAAATAACCCCTCTGTGCTTCGGAACAGGCTCCGTCACTAAATGCCGGGTGACAGTGCCTGCACACTCCACTCGATCAATCAAGTCTTCTATGTATTTGCCTTTTTTTTTCCGTCTCTTGATCTCAAAAGAATGAAACACTTTGAAAGATCAAGAGAATGATTTCTTGAAATAACGTATTGACGTGTACATGTGAAAATCTTGCGTTAAAGAATCACCCATTCTGGTAGTTATATGAAATCTTACCTAATTTACCTATTTAAGGCTATATTACTATATGAATGCAAATTGAGGTATGAATTATAAAATCAGCTTCATCAATGTAATAAATATTCATTTAGATGCATATACGAAGTTAATATACCTTTCACCGCATGTAATCGTGTAGTCACCATTTCTGTTTAGTTCTATCGAGTCTGACGCGCGTACTGGCTACTCATTAGCATTTGCTTTGTCTATTTTTCCCATTCTTTTTCTTTGAAACGTTTCATGTCCTTAGCGTTAGATGTGGTTCTTGCAATAGCGTATGGCTGGATTGGGGGTTTGTCTTCTTTTAATCGGAGGACTCTGCCAGCTGACTAAACGTCTACTGTGCTCTTTTGTGCTTTTCTTCTCTTTCCTCGCCTTGTTGGGGATCAACCTGTCATTATTTCCTCCATTTTCCCTCAACTAACTTAGAAGATTTTTATTTCTACCTTTTTGACAGTTATCTTAGATTTTTTTAGTTATTTATTTTTAAAGTTATAGATAAACGTTTCATAAAATGAATGTTTTTACAAAAACGACAGTGAGAAATACAGTCTTATTCCATCCTAGAATTCTACTCCTCCGAAGCAACGGTATTCATTTTCTAGTACAGGGGTTGGCAAATTATGGCCCCTGGGCCAAATCTGGCCCCTTGCTTGTTTTTGTAGATAAAGTTTTATTGGAACACAGCCACACTCATTCATTTATGTACGACCTATGGCTACTTTCCTTCTAGAACAGCAAAGTGGAACAGGTGAGATGGAGCATGTGTGTGGCCCACAAAGCCCTCAAATATTTACATCTGGCCTTTTACAGAAAGTCCAGCCTCCAGACCGGAGTACCCCTCATGTGCCTAAACGTCGTCGGTGAACACTTCTCTTTGTCATACAGTTTAGATCATGAGGAGGCATTACCAGATTGTGGTTAACACCCAGGCTCATAGTTTTTGACCACTCAGAGAGATCCGTCCACACACCTCTTCCCCATGTTTCTTTGTCACCAATTTTCCAATCACGCTTCTTCCAAGTCCCTGACCATCCAGCCAAACCATTGGCTCCAGCCCATTCATCAGTGTATGATCGCACACCTGACCATTTCTCCTTCCACGCAACGTGCACAACCAGGTGCCCTGCTCAACGTTCTGCCCACTGGGAAGATTTCCCTTCACCGCTGTCCTTCAGGGATGTCTTGGAAAGGGGCTGTGGTGCCGCAGCTGTCCACTTTCGGGCGGTGCCTGCATGTCGTGCAGAACCATCCGTTAACCAGGCCCTCGTCTTCTCTTCCTCTGTCAACTGATCATAGGGAACGCCCCATGAGGCCATTGGTGCAGGCTTGGGGAGAGAAGGCAGGTGGCAGGAGTGGAGACCATGGGCGTTGCAGCCACTTCCTCGTGTAACTGACTTGTGCCTTCAGGACCTGCTCAAGCCTGATCACCTGTATACCACTTCCCTGTGATGGTGGAACGTTGCTGGGCACAACCCACTCTATGGCTGCATGGTCAGAAAGCACCCAGTTTATGGCGGGCAGTTCAGGTTCAACAGTGACTTGATGACTCAGAGTCAGACGTTCTGTTTCCACCAAAGCCCAGTAACAGGCCAAGAGCTGCCTCTCAAAGATAGTAGTTACCTGCAGAAGACGCCGGGGCCTTGCTCCAAAATCCTGGAGGCCTCCGCTGTGATTCACCTCTGGGGGCCGCCAAAGGCTCCACACAGCGTCCCTGTCTGCCGCTGACACCTCAGGCACCACTGGATCTGCTGGGTCATGTGGCCCAAGTGGCAGAGCAGCTGGCACAGCAGCCTGGACCTGCGGCACAGCCTCTGTCCTGGACCCTACTCAAAACTGGCAGCCTTTTGGGTCACTGGATAAATGCTGGAGTAACACACCCAAGGGAGGAATGTGTTGCCTCCAAAATCCAAATAGGCCCATTAGGCCTGAGACACCCTGTCTCAGATGAAACTTTGGACTTGGAATTTTGAGTTCGTGCTGGAAGGAGTTAAGCCTTTGAGGGACTGTTGGGAAGGCATGATTGGTCTCAAAATGTGAGGAGGACCGGAGATTTGGGAGGGGCCGGGGCAGAATGATGTGTTACGGCTCTGTGTCCCCACGCACATCTCCTGTGCGACTGTAATCGCCATGTGCCAGGGGAGAGGCCGGGTGGGAGGTACTGGATCGTGGGGTGGACTTCCCTCTTGCGGCTCCCGTGATGGTGAGTGAGTTCTCACGAGATCCGGTTGTGTGAAAGTGTGCAGCGCCTCGTCCTTCGCGCTGTCTCCCCGCCGCTCCACCATGGCGAGACGCGCTTGCGTGCCCTTTGCCTTCTGCTGTGACTGTAAGCTTCCTGAGGACTCAGCCACGCTTCCAGCACAGCCTGAGGGGCTGCGAGTCGGTGAAGCCCCTTTTCTTCATGAATTACCCAGTCTCGGCTATTTCCTTATAGCAGTGTGAGAACGGATGCATGCAAACAGAGACAGAGATACGCAGTGTCTGCGCTGGGCCTGGGGCGCGCTGGCAGGAACGTGAGAGCCACTGCTGTCACTGTTCACGCTCTGTATTATCGGCAGGATCATCCCGGTACAGCTGGGGGAGGCGCTGAGACACTTCTCTGCAGACTCTGATATTTGTCGAAACATAAAATAGTTTGACCGATTCAACAGGCGTTTCATGAATAGTGTTTAAATGTTCACATTTGGCGTATGGGGCTTTCTAAAATGGTAGAGGCAGGAGGGTTTCCTAATATACAGAATTTGGCGCCCCCCTCTCCGGCCAGCGCCTGAGTGCGAGGGACTGAACTCCTCTCGGTAGGGTTAGCTGCAGTTCTTTTGCTGTCGTTACGCTCAGCGCACCTGGATGCCTACGACACAGAGGCATCCCCTCCACACCCGGGTCCTTCTGCCAGTGCTGGGTCGCTGCTGCTGCTGCCGGTCAGCACTAGCTCATGCCGGAGGTGGGGGCTCTCTGGTGCCATGGCCCAGTCTCAGGCTTAGGCAGGCCTGGGGTACCTGGGGCTGGGGATCCACCTTTTGGCATCCCTACCCCACCCCCATGTCAACCAAGCTTGCCCCTGTGCCTGAGGTGCCCACCCCGGCTCTGATGGCAGAAGACCACGGCTTGATGACAGTCTAGGATTCTGGGCCCACAAGGATTTCCTGCCCTTCCACAGGCAGTGGGGTTTTACTCCTGACCCTCCTACAGAGCAGGGGATTTGCCTGGTCCCCGGGGGTGAGAGGGATTCCACCTACCTCAGTGGTTTAAAGCTTTTGCTCCCTCCCAGGTGTGCATAGTGTCATGCCTCAGCCAAAGCGGGTCCCTGCCTACATCCCTAGGCCACCAAGGGAGGCACTCCCCAGCCTTCTGAGTCCTGCCCAGGCTCTCTCACAGGCGTCTGGGAAGGGCCATGGACAGAGCTTGGAGTGAGTGAAAAACTTCGTGGTGAGAGCTCCCAGTTACTCCAAACTCACGTGCCAGCCGCAATTGGTCTGTGAGAATGTGTGGACAATTTTAGCCGACTTCTTCTGACTCACTTGGCACATCTCTTACGCTCGGGTCTTGGCCAAGGTGAAACAGCTGATGGCCTGGTCTTTCCTCGGAGGGCTTGTCACTCTGAAATTCCATTTCCCTTATTGTCTTTGACCTCAGGTCTTGGATAGGCTCCAAAACGTTGTGCTTTTTGTAGATTATTTGGCTGTTTCTTGTGAGGAAGGAAATGATACTCAATTGTAGCTTTTGATGTCCTAGGCAAAAAGCAGAATGTCTCTACTGTCAATTTCTATGGATATATTTAGCTTAAATATTAAACTCATCAATATCTCTATTATTTCTTGCAAACAATACAAGCAGTCAGAACAGTTTAACTCTTCGCACCACTACCCCATCCTGTGCATATGTTATTCTGCTAAGAACTTAGTTTCTTCTTTATTTATTTATTTATTTTTTTTTGAGACGAAGTTTCACTCTGTCACCCAGGCTGGACTGATGTGACACAATCTTGGCCCACTGCAACCTCCGCCTCCCAGATCCAGGCGATTCTCCTGCCTCAGCATCCTGAGTAGCTGGGATTACAGGCGCCCACCACCACGCCCAGCTAATTTCTGTATTTTTAGTAGAGACGGGGTTTCACCATGTTGGTCAGGCTGGTCTCGAACTCCTGACCTCAGGTGATCCATCCACCTTGGCTTCCCAAAGTGCTGGGATTGCAGACGTGAGCCACTGTACCTGGCCAAGAACTTGATTTCTTTCTTGCTTTTTACCTACTGCAGATCAGCCATGTTATTATTTAATACACTCAATGTTTACTCAGATATTCCCATATTCTCTTGAATTCCATTATGCATCTTTCTTCTTACCTCTTGGGCAGTTCTTATTAAATAATTTTTCTTCTTTCTGAAATACATACCTCAGAGTCTCCTACTCAAAGTGCGGTCCGTAGACCACTGGTGTCAGCCATCGCCTGGGAGCTTGTTAGAAATTCGGAAACTCAAGGTCCAGCCAAGGCTATAGAACCAGCGTCGGCATTTAGCAAGACCCCCAGGTGATTCATCTGCACCTGAGCGTTTGGAAGCACTGGTTTAAAACAGGGTTAACCAAATTGACTTGATAACTGGAATAACCTGGGGAAATTGCTACAAATCCAGATGTTGGGTCCTGCCTCAGTTTGCCTGGGCTACAGTCACAAAATGCTTAGATGGCTTAAAAACAGAAATGTATTTTCTCACATTTCCAGAGGCTGTGAAGTCCAAGATCTAGATGCCAACTGAATCAGACCCTCTCGTCAATGAAAACAGTCAAACTCTGTAAAATATTTGAAGAGATTTATTCTGAGCCAAATAGCAGTGACCAATGGCCCATGACACAGCCCCAGGAGACCCTGAGAACATGTACCCTAGGTGGTTAGATGACAGTTTGGTTTTATACACTTTAGGGAGATGTAAGACATCAATCAATTCGTGTAAGATGGACATTGGTTCAGTCCGGAAAGGTGGGACAACTCCAAGTAGGGGCTCCAGGGCACAGTAGACTCAAAGATTTTCTGGTTGCGGCTGGCTGGAGAGTTCACCTAAAGACTTGGAACCAATCAAAGGGAATGTCTGGGTTAAAATAAGGGATTGTGGAGACCAAGGTCCTTATGATACAAGTGAAGCCCCCAGGTGCAGGCTTTGGAGAAACTAGACTGTGGTTCTTATCAGACTTCGTCTGTTCTCTGTCTTAAGGTCTCTGGTTTTGTTTGCTTTTGAGACAGGGTCTCACTCTGTCGCTCAGGCTGGAGTGCAGTGGTGCAATCAGAGCTCACTGCAGCCTCAACCTCCTGGGATCAAGTGATCCTCCCACCTCAGCCGCCCATGCAGCTGGGACCACAGGCATGCACCAGCACACCTGGCTACTTTTTTCTATTTTTTGTAGAGTTGTGTCTCAATGTGTTGCCCAGGCTGGTCTCAAACTCCTGGGCTCAAGCAGTCCTCCCATCTCAGCCTCCCAAAGCGCTGGGATCATAGGTGTGAGCCACCGCGCCTGGCAGGTGTCTGTCTTAAGGTGAATGCTGGTCAGCTGTCCCTGAATTCCAAAGGGAGGGGCTACAATGAGGCATGTCCAACCCCCGCTTCCCATTATGGCCTGAACTAGTTTTTCAGATTAACTTTGGAATGCCCTTACCTGAGGGGAGGGTCCATCAGCCACTTGGGAGGCATAGTTTATTTCTGGTTTACACTCTCTTCCCACAGGCCACATGCTTCTTTAAATTTTATTTTATTGTTTAAAAATGTGTTTCCACTTCAACACGCTGGTCTACCCAATGGCCACCTTCTTGCTGTGTCCTCGAGTGGTGGAGAGAGACAGTGAGTTCCAGCATTTCTCGCTCTTCCTATGAGTTCTTGCTGGACTATGCCGCCCCACCAGCCCTGCCTGTTGAGCTGATAGTCAAACCTCCTCACGGACCCCGTCTCCAAAGAGTCACAGGGGTTAGGGCTTTAAACATGAGGTCAGTCCAAAACTGGCCTGAACAAAGTGAGACCCAGGAATCCTGAATGGCCCCCAAACACTGTGAGCAGGAATCTCGTAGGGTAAGACCTCGGAATCCCACACACATTCGAGGTCTTTCTTGTGATCCGACAAGCTGGGGGAGCCCTGCTTGAAAATAACCTATCAGCAGTAAACTCTCAGCTCCTGTCTATGTGAAAACCACTTCACTCGTGGCACTCGTGGCACTCACACTCAATGATGGTTTGATTGCTTAAACGAGTCTGGGCTGTTATTTTCAATCAGTATTTTGAAGGTTTGGCTTCCACGTCCTGTGACTCCCCTTGCTGCTGTTCAGAAACCTGCTGGCAGTCTAACTATCGTTCCACTGTGGGGTGAACGATCTCTCCTCCCTGAACTTTTACCACGAGTTGTCTAGCTGTGAAATCATTTGCATTTATTCTGCTGTGGATTCGTCGTGGTTCCTGAAGCTGAGCACTGATAACATTTATTGACTTTGGAAAACTGCACCCATTGTCTTCCTAGGTGTTCCTCTCCCACATCATCTGTTTCCTCGCCTTTCACACTGTCCGCTGCGCGTCCGCTCCGTTTTCCCCACTGTCCTCCTGTCTTTCCACTTTTCTCTCTTTGTTTCCACCTCTTTGACTCTGTCCTGCGTTCTGGGTCCATTCTTCAGAACTACGTTTCACTTCACTAAATCTCTCTTCTGTTTTCTTACGTCTGCTGCTCGATTCAGCCTTTTGGGTTTGTGGCAGTTTTTGTTTTTTAAATCTCAACAACGATGTGGTTTTATTTCTAGAATTCAAAACTTATTCTTTTTCAAACTGATTTTTTATTGTCCCTTGTTCCTGTTTTTGATTTTTTCTGTGTGTGAGATAGAGTCTCTGTCACCCAGGCTAGAGTGCAATGGTGCAATCTTGAGTCACTGCAATCTCCACCTCCTGGATTCAAGCGATACCCATGCCTCGGCCTCCTGAGAAGCTGGGATTGCAGGGCTTTGCCACCACACCTGGCTAATTTTTGTATTTTTAGTAGAGACAGGGTTTCACCATGTTGCTCAGGCTGGTCTCAAACTCTGGACCTCAAGTGATCTGCCCGCCTCGGCCTCTCAAAGTGCTGGGATTACAGGCATGAGCCACCACACCTGGCCTAGTTTTGATTACTTTTAAAGCATTTCAAACATACTTATTTTATTTTAGCAACTGGGGCCTAAAAACCAGCCCAGCACTCACTGCCGTGAAGCAGTGATTCATTGTGAGGCACCTCCACTGTTAGGCCGGCCTCAGCTGGGGTGCTCTGTCCGTGTCAATTTCATCCTCCTACGGGAGCCAGCAAGCCTGCCTGTGCAGACCCCTCTCCTGGCAGTGAGAGAAATCAGAAAGGACAGGTGAAAACACGCAGGGCCTCTTAGGACCCAGGCTCAGGACGGGAACACCGTCATTCCCGCCTCATTCTGTTGGCCGAAGCAAGTCACATGGGCCACCCACACTCACGAGACAGAAGAAAAAATATCTCTTGCCCCTTTTGTGGGAGCAACTGCAGAGCCGCGTGGCCAAGGCACGGATGCAGAGAGGGGTCAGGACCCAGGGCCTGTGGTGCCGTCTTCCATGCATTCTGGCTCAGATCATTCCTAATGGGCAATCTTTTTGGGTTCTAGTTTTGCTGTTTGTTGTCTCTCACTAATGTAATATTTTCTTTTTGGAAAATGTACATACATATTTGGATCAGCTTTATCGATGGGGCTCCTGAGTTACCTGGGCTGAGAAGTGTTTCCTCTGGAGAATATGTGTTTGTTTCCATCAGGAACCTTGGGACACCACCAGCCTGGAGTTTCTTTAAATTGGCTTCTCAGAGAAAGGTTTCCTTGGCCACACAGCTCTGTAAACTCATACCCGACAACTGCATGGCAGCCAGTCTGTGATCACTCACTCTCAGGAGAGGGTGTTTCTTTCTCCACTCTGTGAAGTTCTTGGTGCCTTTTTCCTTCTGAAAGATGGATTGAGAAGAGACGAGAAATTTAAAAATGTAAATTATTTAAATCAAGGTTGTTTTAGTCCATATGTGTTACTCTAAAGGAAACCTGAGACTGGGTAATTCACAGAGAAAAGAGGTAGATTTGGCCCACAGTTCTGCAGGCAGCTCAGGAAGCATGGCTCCCATCTACTTCAGGCTGCTGCATTCATGGTGGGAGGGGAAGGGGGAGCCCATGTGGGCAGGTCATACTTCAGGAGAGAGAGAGAGAGAGAGAGAGAGAAAGAGAGGAGGTGCCAGGCTCTTTTCAAGCCACGTTCAATGAACCCAAACACCTCCCACCAGGCCCCACCCCCAACATTGGGTCTCATGTTTCAACATGAGACTCTGTGGGGCAAAATACACCATGTCCAAACCGTGGCAGGGGTGTTATTCAAATCAAGGAATTCGGAAAGCTTTAGGAAAACAAAATGTTCAGAGGAGATGTCACAAATAGTTTTTAAAACGCAGAAAGCCTATGTAGAAATGACTGGCATATTATAGACATTATCCAGGCAAATACAAAAGAATAAAGAGAAGATCCCGTGTCAGTGGAGTGTTAGGAAAGCTGCTCCTTTTCGGAATTACGAAGAAGAAAAATATGCTTTTGGAGAGTTCATTGACAGTGTTTCCTGTGATCACAGTTAGCATTAGGGTAAGACTTTGCTTCTTCTCAGGCATCCTGTCAGAGGGTCTCACTGTTTCTGCTTATTCTCTTAGAAGAACAGAGATCTTGAACACCAGTATGGAATCTGGAGGTCCAAACCCTGCCATTCCCCCTGGGAAAGTGACCTTGGGTGTATGATCTTGCCTCCCCAACAGGTTTCCCAAGAAAAGTAGAGATGGGCAACCTCAAAGCTTCCTTTTTGTTTTTGTTTTTGAGATGGAGACTTGCTCTGTTGCCCAGGCTGGAGTGCAGTGACGCCATCGTGGCTCACTACAACGTCTGCCCCTGGATTCAAACAATTCTCCCACATCAGCCTCCCAAGTAGCTGGGATTACAGGCGTGTGCCACCACACCCGGCTAATTTTTGAATTTTTAGTAGAGACAGGGTTTCGCCCTGTTGGCCAGGCTGGTCGCGAACTCCTGGCCTCAGGTGATCTGCCCACCTTGTGCTGATTAAATGAGACACTGTAAGTTAAGGGTAAAAACATGCCTAGCTCGTCTAACTCCGCGTTGAAAACATTGCCGCAGGAGCCCACTGCATCCTCAGGCAGCCCCTGATCTGAAGCGTCTGGTGAATTTCCGTGGGGGTTCCCCCCGCCACAAGGTCAGGGGACATCCCATGTTGAGAGTGCAGCGGGGGCAGCAGAGGTGGGATGCAGGCATGAAGGAGGTGCCAGCTCGCCTCTTTAGCTGTCTGAATTTGTTCTGGATACATCTGACTAGATGGGAAAGAAAGAACTCGAGGCACCGTTTGGGTCTGCATCTCCAGTCACCCTTTGCTGCTCCCTCTTTACGCTTCCCCATGCTCCTCATTCCTGCCCACCAATCCTGTCTTCCCACTGTTTTTGTGTCCCTTCTGAGTAACGGCCTTTTCGCATCGGTTGCAGTACACATCTGGTAGAGACAAATGCTCTCGGCTTCGGTCTAAAATGCCTTTATTTCACTTCCACTTTTGAAATATGTTTTTGCTGGACGTAGAATTCTAAGCCTGTAGTGTATTATTGCTTTTTTCAAGCACCTGAAGAGCTCATTCCACCATCTTCTGGCCTTCATTGTTTCTGATGAGAAGTCAGCATCATTCTTACTGTTGTTCCCCTGAATATCTTTTTTTTTTCCCTCTGACTGCTTTCTCTTTTTCTTTTTTTTTTTTTAAGACGGGGTTTCGCCATGTTGGTCAGGCTGGTCTTGAACTCCTGACCTCAGGTGATCCGCCCACCTTGGCCTCCAAAGTGCTTGGATTACAGGCACGAGCCACCATGCCCGGCCTTTTTTTTTTTTTTTTGAGCCACAGTCTCACTCTGTTGCCCAGGCTGGAGTGCAATGGCATAATCACAGCTTGCTGGAACATCCCCCTCCCAGACTCAAGCCATCCTCCCACCTCAGCCTCCCAAATAGCTGGGAGCACAGGTGTGCACCATCGTGCCCAGCTAATTTTTGTTTTGTATTTTTTTTTTTGTAGAGGTGAGGTTTCTTCATGTTGCCCAGGCTGGTCTCAAACTCCTGGACTCAAGCAATCCACCTACCTCAGCCTCCCAAAGTGCTGGAATTCATGCATGAGCTACCATGCCCTGCTCCACTGATTGCTTTTAAGTATTTCTTGAAGTTTTTAATTCTGAATTTCTCTTTATCTTTTGTCCTCCACAGTTTGACCATGATGCTGCTGGATATGATTTTCTTTGTATTTTCCCAGCTTGGGATACACTGCACTTCTTGGAGTAGATTTATATCTTTTACCAACTTTGAAGATTTCTTGGCCATTACCTCTTCAAAGACTGTTCTCTGGGTCTCTAGCTACACATATGTTAAGCCATTTAATTTTGTCCTACAGGTCTGAGATCCTCTGTTCAGGTTTCCTTCAGTAATGTTTCAAAGATGTAGAACAATTTTAGATTGGCAGAGGCATTGCAAAGACAGTACAGAAATTCCTACACACCCCACACCCAGTCTCCCCTATTATTTGCATCTTGCATTAGCATGACACATTTGCCACAAGTAATACACCAATAGTGATAAATTACTATTAACTAATGTTCATACTCAATTCAGATTTTCCAGTTTTCCCCTCATGCCTTCTTGCTGTCACAGGATCATACCCAGAATACCACATCTTCTCAGGCTCCTCCTGGCCGTGATGGTGTCTCAGACTTTCTTTGTTTTCCTGGTTTTGTTTTTTATGATCTTGTCAGTCTTGAGGGACTACTGATCAGGTGGAATGACCCTCAGTTGGAATTAGTCTAATGGTCTTCTCGCGATTGGACTGGGGTAACTCATGTTGGAGAGGAAGGCCACAGGTCACGGGTGCACACGCTCAATGACCTGACTTCTCACTGTTGGCGTGAACCTTAATTGCCTGGCTGGAGGTGGTGTCTGGTTTCTGCACTGAACGTTACTTTTTCCCTTCTTTTTCGTAGTGCAGTCTTGGAAAGGAAGTTACTGTGGGCAGTGAGCATAACTCCACATCCTTAGAGGCGGAGGATCTACATAAAGCATTTGCGATTCTTCTGTATGAGAGATTTGTCTGCCCTCCCTCATTTATTTATTTGCTCAATGATTTGTGAATAATTTATTTTATACTTTGCATCATAATCCGCTACTATATGGCATTGCTCAAATTGTTCCAACTCCGGCCATTGGGAGTTGTCAGCTGCTTCTGTGACCTGCGTATCCCCGTGATTGTGAGTTTGGGGTGAGTTTTTTGGGGAGGGAGCACTTTCTTACTTTTTGACACTTCCACATGCTCCAAGCTCATCCTGTATGTTTCCTGCCTTAGTTGTATAATCGACCATTTTCCAAGGAGCCCATTTTATTGGATAATGGTATCAGAAACCAAGAGCTTCTAGGATAGGGTGGTGTCTGAAAAGCAAACAAACAGAAACCCAGCGCCAGGTCCTACTCACTGCTCGTCGCCAGTCCTTGGTTCTTGTTGCTCCTAGCCTAGCTCACCTGACAGAGCACAGGACTGTGTTTGTATCTATGACCCCATCTAGACAGCCAGCTCTATACATATGTCTATATGCACCCTCTGCCTCTATATTAAGCCAAATATGAGCTCACACTAATGTCTCCGCCACCACCTGGACCCTTCCAACCTCTTTCCTTTCCTCACCTGTAACTCCTCACTGCAGCAGCAATCAGGCCCAGGCACTGCTACCCACTTCCTCTTTCCATTACAATACACGAGTAGTGGCTTCAGAAGTAAGCTGGGGTCCCGCAAAGAAAAGCCCTATCAACCAGAGCACAGCGCCTGCCGACAGCTTCTTTTGCCTTTAGTCTCACAGACCCTACTCACTTCTAAAGTTACTTAGGGCAACGCTTTACTCCCCTATCCATTTCAGTGAGAATGTTTTACGCATCTGTCAGATACCTCAAGTCTCATTCTGCATTTCACCCTGGGATCCCCTGACGGTCTAAATGATTTTTTAATTTGCATACTGCAAGGTTTACTCTTTGTGCTATGAAGCTCAAATGCATTCACCATTCACCATCACGGCGTCATACAGGATAGTCTCACTGCCCCCAAAAAGCCCCTTGTCCTTCACCTATTCAACGTCCATTGCCCCAGACTCCTAGCAGCCACGATTTACCATCTCTCATCTAAAGTTTTGTTTTTCCAGAATGTCACATAATTGGAATCAGACAGTGTGTAGCTCATAGCATTTTTTTGGTTTTTGGTTTTTGGGATTTTTTTTAGACGGGGTCTTACTCTGCCTCCCAGGCTGGAGTGCACGGGTGCAATCTCAGCTCACTGCAGCATCAACCTCCTGGGCTCAAGCAGTCCTCCCACCTCAGCCTCCCAAGTAGCTGGAACGACAGACGTGTGCTGCCGTGCTTGAATGGCCTTGCCTGGCATGTCTGCCCCTCCTCATGCTTTGACTCCAGAAGCAGAGCAGCCACAGGCCTCTCCTCTCCTGGGATGGCCTCGTTCCTCTCTGGAATTTGATTCATTCTGGTTTCTCCGTGTCCTCGGCACTCGTGGGTTTCTGAAAGTGCCCATGTTACAACATGGCTTGCTCTCCAGCTTGCTCTCCTGGCCAGGGTGGGGGCCATAGTCAATTTCAGCTTTCCACATCCTGATCAGAAGCAGAAAGCCCTTGCCGTCCTTGTCACCACTCTGGTCGGAGGTCAGATGTCCTTCTAATCCACTCTTTGGCTGAGGTGGGGCCCTCTGGGGTCCAGAGTCCAGTCTCTGATCCACAGGCTCTGGGTTACCGACACTGGCAACCCCACAGGGCAGCCGTGTCTTCCGCGGGCACTCACCACGTCCTTTCCACTGCTGGCCTGGGGCTCCTTTGCTCTGAAGCTCGGCCCTGCCCTTCAGCACTTTGCCTCGATGTGTGCAGCACGCAGCACTTTCTCCGCTTCCATCTGGTGGGTGGGGTGGGGGGGCTCCTTGGGGGCTGGGCCCTGCTGGGCTCACATCTGAACTCCAGTGTCCAGCACATGGCCTGGTTCACAGCCATCATCCAATGCTGGATTAATGGCCCTTCGAGTGGCCAAGCCCCCAAGGGGCTGATATTTCTGTGGCTTCTAGCACTCTCTCGGCAGTCTCTGCCCAGGGTTAGGCCAGATTCCAGTCCTGCCGACAGCCCTGACCTGAACGAGCCCTGTTCCCTCCTTCCACTCAGTCCTCTGCATGCCTCACTGCTGGGGAAATTCAGCCCCAAACTAGGTCTGAGGGTAGCCACGCCGGGCTTATCATCTCTCTGAACCTGGGGTCCCTCCTCTCCCTGGCCCTCCCTCCTCTCCCACACCTCTCTCCAGGCAGTTGACAGCCGTCCCAGGAGCCCCCAGTGCTGACCACGCAGGCCCCTCCCAGCAGGCAGTGGAGGGATGTGGGGAGGGTGGCTTGGCACCTTCAGCAGACAGTGAGGGTTGGGGGGCTGGGGTCGAGGGTCATCAGTCAGCAGGAAGTCACCCCCTCTGAAGGAGCCCTGTCCCTCTAAATGAGCGTGCCCTGTGGGACTTCAGGAGCATGCCACCTTGTGTGAGCCTGGCCGAGGTCAAGAAGATCCTGAGGTAGAGGAGGCTACTGGGGGAGACGGCACCTCAGGACCCCTTTAGGCCCTGGCACATCCAGGACTGTGGGGGGGGTGGAAGCAGAATTGAAAAGGCGGCTGGCAAGGCAGGGCGAACCGCCCCCATTCAAGCCCAGCGGGAGGCAAGTGGACAGCCCCTGCATGCCCTCTGCAGGCTCCTGTCTCGCTGCCCCGGGGACCAGCGTGCACTACAGGGGCAGGGCTGCAGCACCCAGCACCCAGCACCGTGGGAAATGGCACGCTGCCCCAGAGAGGACCCAGTACCCAGGGAGTTGCTCCAGGGAGGCCCCAGCTAAGTGCTGTGTTTCTCCCCAGGGAAGCAGCTGCCACGCCTTGCTAGCCGGCTGCGCTCCTTACAGGAGGAGAGGACCTTTGTAAAACGAAAAGCCCGAGGTAGCCTTGGCCTTCCCTTCCAAAGTAGCCCCGGCAGGTGGGCGCAGGCCTCCCATGGGGCAGGGGACTCCGTGGAGGGGCAGAGAGCCCACGGCCAGGCTGGGTTCTGCCCAACCCTCACATGCTGCAGGAGGGGCCTGGGGAGAGACAGGGGCAGGGACCACAGCCGGGTGCATCTGCTGGGCGCGGGAGGCTTGCTGGGCACTGTGGGCACTCCACCCAACTCCTGCGTGGCATCAGCACATTCAATTCCACCGGCTAGCACCGGGGTGGGGCAGGCCGGTCAGGGCGTGCAGAGAGGGCAGCAGGGCAGGCTGCCTGGAGGAGCTGGCCCTAGCAGCAGGTGAGTGTGGGCTGGGCAGAAGGCAGGAGAGAGAATGGCCGGCTTCAGCCCGTGGGGCCTGGGGCGGCTATGGGGGTCCACAGGGGCAGAGGGTGTATAGGGGCTCCCAGGTCCCTGCAGGGGTCAAGGACAAAGAACAAAGCTCACCATCACCAAAGACCTCAGGCCCAGGCTACCTGGGGAGGACCCGGGCTGCCAGGCTGGACCGCCCATGGGGTTGGGAGATGGGGTGGAGGTCCATGCTGCACCCACCCCAGCCTATGCCCTGTTACCCGGGCCTCGCCCTACTGGCTTCAGCCCATGCCCCCACCCACCCTGGCCTTACTCCGCCTACCCCAGTCTATGCCCAGCCCCATGCCACACCCACCGGGCCTTGCCCCGCCCACACCCACTCCAGTCCTGCCCCGCCCTCCCCGTGGCTCCAGTGCTCAGGCTGCTCCTTGCCCGCAGGGATCCCCGAGTCCCAGGAGGAGAGCGAAGTCTGCACCACCCCTGGCTGCGTGATGGCAGGTAACCCCGCCCCCTTGCCCTCCACAGCCTGCCCCAGGGCTGGGGGCTCCCGGCTGATGCGGGCACAGGCCCTGTCCAAGGCCCAGGGGACCAGCTCCAAGGCATGGCCATGGAGCCGCGTGGGCCGGACTCGCTGTGGAGTAGGGGGAGCTGGTGTTCTGCTGGCGTCTGGCACCCACTGGGTCGCCAGTCCCGAGCCTCCAGCAGCCAGGCCCTGCCTCGACAGCTCTACAAATAAAATTTTTTTTAAAAAGTATTCAGGCAAGGTGGCACACATCTGTGATCCCAGCTACTGGGAGGCTGAGGTGGGAGGATCACTTAAGCCCAGCAGCTCAAGGCTGTGGTGAGCTGATCACGCCGCTGCTCTCCAGCCTGGGCAGCAGAGTGAGACCCTGTCTCTAAAAATAAATGAGTGAAAACCCTAGCACTGAATCCAGGCTGGATGATTCCGTCTCTGCAGCTCAGAGAGGGTGGTTAACTCTCCCAGGGCGCACAGCCGCACTGGATGGACAGCAGCCCCTTCCCGAGGGACCAGGCTGTCTCCTGGGCCGGGAGACAGGCTTCTGGGCTGTCCACAACTCTCTCGGTCTCCCCTCTCCCTGCTCCACACCATGGGGATGAGCAGCCGCCAGGATCCTCCAGAACATGGACCCGACCAAGGAACCGTGTGACGACTTCTACCAGTTCGCGTGCGGAGGCTGGCTGCGGCGCCACGTGATTCCCGAGACCAACTCGAGATACAGCATCTTCGACATCCTCCGCGACGAGCTGGAGGTCATCCTCAAAGGTAGCAGAGCGCAGCGGGGGCGCAGCAGGGTGACGCCCAACGGGACGGCACTGGGCCGGGAGTCGGGCCTGGCTATGTCTCGCCCGTTTCTGCTTCCTCCTTGGCCCGGTGTGCACAGAGAGGGAATAAGGGCCCAGCCGCTGGGGGGCCGCCTCTCGCCGAGCGCTGCAGGGGTGTGGGGACCTGTGACCTGGCCCCTGCAGCCTCGTCAGGCCTCTGTCCCACCTTCTCCTGTGCCCACAGCGGTGCTGGAGAATTCCACTGCCAAGGACCGGCCAGCTGTGGAGAAGGCCAAGACGCTGTACCGATCCTGCATGAACGAGAGTGAGTGGGGGGCACCAGGAGGGGGCCGAGGTGGGGACGGGGGCGGGCTGCCCCTGCCAGGGCCTAGCGCAGCCCGAGGACCCCATGGCTGCCCCCAGGGTGCCTTCAGGACTCATGCCAGAGGGCCTGTGTGCTGCACCCCACACCCGGCCACTGGGTCCAGGCTCACAGTAATGCCAGCTGGCCTGCAACCTCACTCACACCCCAAGCCCAGCACAGGCCACATGTTCCAGGTTGCAAGAAGACTCTGTGTGTGTGTGTGTGTGTGTGTGTGTATTATATGTATATGAGTATGAGTATGTACATGCATGCATGAGTGTATGTGTGTAATGTGTATATGTATGTGTGCATGTGTATATGTGCATACATGTGTTTATGTATATACATGTATATGTGTGCATGCATGTATCTGGGTATATGAATATATGTGGCTTGTGCATGTGTGCATGTGTCTACGAGGGTACATGTGTTGTGTATGCATGTATATGTATTGTGTTATGTATATGTGTATTTGTATACACATGCATGTGTGTACGTGTGTGTGCACTGTGTATGCACATGTGTGTAACGTGGATGTCTGTATTGCCTGTAGTGTATATGTGTATTGTTTGCATGTGTGTATGTGTATATGTGTGTAGTGTGTATGTTGTGTGTGCATGTATGTGTGCATGTATGTGTATTGTGTATATATGAACTGTGTGTACTTGTGTGTATGTGTATATGTGTATGTGCTGTGTGCATGTGTGTACGTCTTATGTGTGTATGTCTTGTGTGTGTATGTCTTATGTGTGTATTGTGTGTATGTGATATGTGTGTCACATATGCATGTGTGTGTGCATGTGGATGTGTGTGTGTGTACAAGTGGATGTGTGTGTGTGATGTGGGGGACAGATTGTTTCGGTTCCCATTAAAGGAATTCACATCCTTGAAGCACCCCCTCCCAGCACCCTTTAACTCCTCCACTTGGGGGTCTGCAGGCCTGGTCTGTGGCTGTGGCTGTTGCACAGAGAT
This sequence comes from Cacajao melanocephalus, assembly GCA_963573385.1. NCBI lineage: Eukaryota > Metazoa > Chordata > Mammalia > Primates > Pitheciidae > Cacajao > Cacajao melanocephalus. The sequence goes on from CAUYLG010019564.1 coordinate 29,438, forward strand.
GGCACCTCTGCTAATCACGAGGGTTCAGAGCTGGCTGTTTTCCCTGGGGTGCCTCGTGGAGCCTCCGCCTGGCTGTGGAACTCACTGGAACCCTGGCTTTAGGGGGTGTCTCCGTGAGACCCCCTGCCTGGGCACACTGGGCTTGTCTCCTCCCCATGGAAACTGAAGGCCAGGCCCCCAATCTGGGCTGTACCCCCAATGTCCCCAAGGAGATGATGTCCGGTGTCCCCACCTTTACTTAATTTTTGGCCTGAGAGGCTAAATATACAAAGGGCAGGGGCCAGACCATATGGAAAACTGGAATTCGACCCAGGACCTGTAGCCCAGCCGGGAACCCAGCCCTTTATCCGCAGTGGGCAGCCCAGGGGATCAGATGGCACTGCCCACGGCATCCAGCCCAAAACAGCAGGGACCCAACTCATCACTGACAGCTTCCCCTGTAATGCCTGTCCCCGCTTCCAGCGTAGGGCCCCAGCCAAGCCCAGAGGAGCCCAGCTTCTAGTGAGTCCACCACAGCCTCCCCAGGTCAGCGGCCCCCACTCTGCCCACCCGGGTCTCCCCTGTGCCACCAGGAAGCCCTCCCGCCCCCTGCCAGCCTCTGGTCTGACGGTGCCCCTGCCATGGCCCGCTCTTCCCTCTGGGTGGCCGTCGCCCACTCCCACAGTGATTCTCTCCACATCCCCACCTTGACCTCATCTTTGAGGGCGGTGCTCCTGAGCTACTTGTGGGGACCCCACTGTCTGAGCCGAGACACAGGACACACACGGGCCCCAAGGGCTCCCCACCTCCCCCTGTGCCCCGTCCCAGCGTGCCCAGTGCCACCGCCTGAGTCCTCGCTGAGGCTGGGCCGGCACCCAGAGCCTCCTCTCCTCTCCCAGGCTCCTCGCCTGCTGGCCAGCTCCCAGGCCCCAGGGGCTTCCACCGTTCAGCCTCTTTGTCCCCCGGGGCCTGTGTGCTTTTATCAGCCCCCAGGTCTCCTTTCACACCCGAGTCCCGTCTGAGCCTCCACCTCCCGCACTGCAGAGCTGCCATGTTGCTGGTCTGTGACCAGAGGGTGCGCGCCTGCACTGGCCAGCCGCGTCCCCAGGGCTGTGTCATGGTGCGTGAGCCACAGGGAGGCTGGGAGAGTGACCACCGCATCCCTCCTTAGGTGTGATAGAGAGGCGGGGCTCTCAGCCCCTGCTGGACACCTTGGAGGTGGTGGGAGGCTGGCCGGTGGCCATGGACAAGTGGAACGAGACCGTAGGTAAGGCCAGACCTGGTGGCAGCCTCACAGACAGACAGAAGAGGACACTGGCCAGGGTTCCTTGGGGCCGAGGCCTTCCAGGAGGGGACCCTACCCCTAACCCCCAGCTGCCTGCTCTCAGAAGCCCCAAGAGGCCCAACCCAGCCGTAGCAACCTCAGGGTCCTGAGGGATGGCTCAGGCTCCATGCTGGAGAGGCCGTGGCCCATGGCCAGTCCCATCCAGCCCTGCAAAGGGGCGCCCCTCCTAGCCCCCTAGGAGGACTCAACTCCCACGCCCCAGCCAGGCCCTGGCCCCAGGGATCCCTACTCTGAGCGTGCGCTCCATTCTCTCGGGAGCAAGAGTGGCACCCCACATGGCTGGCAGCCCTGAGCGCCCAACCCCCTCCTGTCACCTGGGGGCCCGCCTGTCGCTCCTGGGGGCTGTTAGAGAAAGTGTCCCCCACATCCCCCAGCCCTCAAGGCCCACAGGTGAGCTCCCCACCCTCTGCCCCTGAGTTCCTGGCTCCGGAGGCCAGAGGCCAGATTCACTGACGAAGGGCCGGGCTGAGACCCCAGGGCCGCCGGTCTCCAGCCTGGGCGCCGCCTCCTCAGGCCTCAACTGGGAGCTAGAGCGGCAGCTGGCGTTGATGAACTCACAGTTCAACAAGCGCGTCCTCATCGACCTCTTCGTCTGGAATGACGACCAGAACTCCAGCCGGCACATCATCTACGTACGCGCCGCACTGGTGGGCAGGGGTGGGCAGGGGTAGGCAGGGCCCCCGAGCCTGGCTGGGGCTCTCGCAGCACAGCAGGGGGACAGGCCAGGTGGCCAGGTGGGCTCCCCGCTCCTGTCCACGGCTGTGGGCTGTGGAGTTTCTGTGGAGCCTCCTGGCCGAGCTGGCGGTCAAAGCAGAACCCGGCTCTGGTCAGGGGGCGGGGGCTCCTGGGTGGCGGGGCTGGGGCCAGGGCAGGTGGCCTGACCTCAGAGAGCCACTGCTGGCCACGGGCTGGAGCCCAAAGAGAAACACACGAAACAAATACACGCCCCACCCTAGGGGAGCCATGGATGCTGCAGGCCCCTCCACCCCACCCCACCCAGTGCCCCCACCATCACCCAGAGCAGGGCCTGGGCTCCCAAGTCCGGCATCCGCTCCTGGGCAGAGCGCCGGTCCACGGGGCATAGTCCTGGGGGTAGGCGGCTGCTGCCCTCCTCAGCCAGGCTGTCGGGACCCTGGGCCCCTAGCCCGGGGTCACAGCTTCTGTGCTTCCAGATAGACCAGCCCACCTTGGGCATGCCATCCCGAGAGTACTACTTCAGCGGCGGTAGCAACCGGAAGGTGGGTGGGGCCTCACTGCAGTGCCGGACCCTCCATGGCCCCCTACCCCGTGGGCTGGCCTTCCTGTCACCCACCCAGCTTCACTCCCCGGAGCTGGTGTCGTGAGCACTGTGTGTGCTGAGCCCAGCACTGAGGCAGGGGGTGCAGACGTGACCTGTCGCCTGCCACCATCCCAGGAGACGTTCCCTCAGCACACCGGCCAGGCCCGGGGACAATCTCTGCTCAGCGGCAACTCCTTGAGGCAGAATGGTCATCCCCGTCCCCGCAATGCAGAACCCAGCACCCCAGCACCCACAGCCCCAGCACCCAACACCCCAGCACCCACTGCCCCAGCACCCACCGCCCCAGCACCCACCCTGTGCCAACCCTTCCAGGCAGCCACACAGTTTAAGCCCCAAGCAGCTCCAGGGATGGGTCCCCCGGTCAGAGGCTCAGGCACCGGTCACGTGTCTGAGAGGCTCCCCCTCGGCAGTCTGTGTGCCCAACAGCCCACTGGCCAGGGTGGGCGGACAAGCACCAGGGCTGCCCCATGTCCTACGCCCACTCCACCCCCACAGAGGCCCCAGGGGCCATGGTGGCCGAGCCCGCCCAGACCCGCCCTACGTCCTTTGGCCCAGGTGCGGGAAGCATACCTGCAGTTCATGGTGTCGGTGGCCGTGATGCTGCGGGAGGACTCGAACCTGCCCAGGGACAGCCACCGGGTGCTGGAGGACACAGCGCAGGTGCTGGAGCTGGAGACGCAGCTGGCCAAGGTGAGGGGCCAGGCAGGCGGGGAATGGGCAGGGAGCCCCAGGCGGCATCTGGGCCACCCACCTGTGTGACCGCGGTCTCCGGCAGGCCACGGTGCCCCAGGAGGAGAGGCACGATGTCATCGCCCTGTACCACCGGATGGGCCTGGAGGAGCTGCAAAGCCAGTTTGGCCTGAAGGTGAGGCCCACACCACCCAGGAAGCTGGCTGGCGCTGACCGGGTGGGGACTCATGGGGGACATGGAAGCGGCCCTCTGAGGGGGCACCTTGCCTCGAATTTAAGCTCAGAAGCATCCCCACCCCGAGCAGGGAGCCCCGGTAACTGATCACCAACACACTGCTCAGAGCAGCTCCGTCACGGTTACTCACGTCACCGGGCAGGACAGCAGCACCCACTGCGCCATCCTGGGACAGAGTCACCCATCTGTGTGGTGCTGCGATGACCCGGGTCTCCTGAGCAGGACGGAGGCCTCGGGGGGCTGCTGGTGTTTGGGGGTGTGCAGAGTCCCACCCAGGGCTCTCGGACCCCGGGTCCCACTCAGAACCTTAGCACGGTGCTGACTGCCAGATGGAGCAGCTCCCCCTGGCCACACCCTCAGGAGCTCTCCTCCCCAGTGCCCAGGCCAGACCCCGCCCTGTGATCTGAGGTGGGGGCTGGAGAGGAGCAGCCCAGCCTGGGAAGGGGCGAGTCCCGCACCCTCTCAGACAACTCGGAGCAGCCGGTCTTCTCAAGGGTCTCCGTCCCCAGGAGACACAGGCGTGCGGCTGCGGCAAAGGACACCCAAGTCGGGGGGGAGGGCAAGGGCAGAAGGGGGTCCAAACCCCTGCCCCCCAACCAGAGGATGTCCCTGAGTGTCTGGAGCCACAGCTCTTGCCAAGGGCAAGATACTCTGCGGAGAGCCTTGGCCCAGGGCACCTAGTGCCCTGGAAGGCTGGTGGTCCCTGGATGGGTGTGGGTCCCCAGGGCTGGCCTGCAGGGACACACCTTCCCCAGCTCCACAGCCCGTCACTCCCAGAACACACGCAGTGGGGCCAGGCTTCATCCCCTCGGTTCCAGGGCAGGAGAGGAAAGCGGGAAAGGGGGCGGATGAGCTCAGCCAGGACAGCAGGCAGGAGGTGAAACCTTGCAAAGAACCAAGGGCCATGGCCACCTGAGGCCAGTGTGGCCCACACAGCAATTCCCAAGGGTCTGCGGCAGGGACTCCAGCTAGTGAGCGCTGGGGCTGGAGAGAGAGGGGGTAGGAAGTAAAGTGGGAGGCACCGTGTCTGACCTCGGGGGCCACTTTAGAGTCTCAGACTCTGCCCGAGAGGGGTGGGGGTGTGCCTGTTCACCAGTAAGAGCGAGTGAAGGGGACAGGGCAGGTGGCAGAGAGGCCGATCGGAGGCTGCCGGGCAAGAGACGGCAGCTGTGCAAAGGCTGAGTGCCCGTGCTGGAGGTGGCTTCAGGGTTGGTTTTGGAGGTAGAGCCAACAGGGTTTGCAAACAGACTAAATATGGAAGTGAGAGAGCTCAGGTGGCCTGAGGCTGCCATGCAGACATCACAGGGGCCGGTTCGGGGAAGTGTCCAGGAGCCCAGGGTTTGGGGACATTTGGTTACAGTGTGTTTATGATGTTCAGGATCGCCCTGAAGTGAACAAGTCCACACAACCACCACTCAGATCAAGACTTCATCACCACCGACACCCCAGAAGCCCCCACATGCCCCTGCCCAGCCCCCATGCCCGCCCTTCCCTGGAGAAGATGACCCCGACTTCTCCCTGGAGGGAGGCCCATCCCTGCCGTGGCCTCTCGATGGCTGAGCGGCCTCTGACTCCAAGAACATTCGACAACTCGGGTCCCGCTGTGCTGTCTCTGGGCCTTTTCTGGGTGACGTCGTGCCCCCCCCGGCACTGTCTTTCCCCAGAGTCATCCTGGGAGGGACATGTGTTCCCCGGTAGCGGCCGGCGCCACACCCTCACCAAGGCTGGGCGGTGTCCGTCCTTCTTGTCTTCGCTGTTTCTGGGCCTGGGTAGTGGGGTTTCATCTGGGTTCAATGTGACTTTCCCCAAGGCCGATGACTCTGAATGCCACCACCTGTCAGCCGGCCAACGCTGTCCCTGCTGTGGAACGTCAGTTCCAGTCCTGCCCATTCATTCTATCGAGCGATCTTTCTCCCATTGATTATTAGAGTTACCTGTTTTCGATGTGATGCCTTGGTCAACTTACGAGGACAAATCTTCTCCCCACTGGACAGCTTGCTCTTTTCCTCTCATGAGGGTTTCTTTGTTTCGAAGGAGGTTATTGAATGGTCCAATGTATTGACTTAGCAAAGATGTGCCAATCTCTTCTTCCTGCTCAGTATTCTTTGTGTTCTGCTAAAGAACTCTTTGCCTACCCTCAAGGTTGCTTAGGTCTACAATCTACTTTGAGTTTATTTTTTTAATGGAGAGTGAGATGTAGGAATTTTGTTTCTTTCTTATGAATTTCCAGACAATCAGTGCTATTTATTAAAAAGAACCCCCTGTGATCCCCTGGTCTGGGTGACTTCCATGTCATAAATCAGGTGCCCCTGTGAGTCTATGCGTGGGCCTGTATGTATATTTCTGGACTCTCTTCTGTCCCACTGGTATCTTTATCTATCCAAGTGATAACCCCTACCACCATCACTCCTACAGCTTTATAATGTCTTGACACTCAGTAGAGTACGTATGTCAACTTTGTTCTTCAAGAGTGTCTTGATAATCCTTGGTCCTTTGCATTTTCATATAAAACAAAATCACACACACACACACACACACTCACACACACACACACCCTGCTGGAAATTGGATAGGGATCGCTTTGAATCTCTGTATCAATTTGGGGAAGATTGACATCTTTGCAAGGCCAAGTCTTCCCATCCATGAACCTGGTATATGCTTCCATTTATTTACGCTTCAGTTTTTCGTCATAACTTTTAAAGTTTTCAACGTCAAGTTCTTACACTTATTTTATTACATATATTCCTAGGTGTTTGGCTTTTCTACTATACGTAGAATCGTTCTTTATCTTCTTATTCACTGTTGATATGTGGAAACGCTGACTGGGCGCAGGCAGTCTTACTCTTATTTGTAGAATACGCAGAATCATGGCATTTGTGAAAAACAACAGGGGGCTTTGGGTTTTTTTGTTTTGTTTTGAGACAGTGTCTCACTCTGTCACCCAGGCTGGAGTGGAGTGGCCCGGTCACGGCTCACTACAGCCTTGACCTCCTGGGCTCAAGCCTCCAGAGGAGCTGGCACCACAGGCTGCATCACCACCCCACACCTGGGCTGACTTTTTCTTTTTGCAGAAATGAGGTTTCTCTGTGTTGGCCAGGCTGGTCTTGAACTCCTGGGCTCAAGTAATCCTCCCACCCTGGCCTCCCAAAGTGCTGAGATTACAGGCATGAGCCCCCTGCCTGGTCCATTTTTATTTATTCTCTTTCAGTTCTTACCGGCTTTATTTCATGTTTGCTCTGACTGGACTGCCCAGGACTTTGAGCATAATGCTGATGTCACGACAGTAGACGTTGGAAGAAATGCCTGTAGCATCTTACCATGAACTTTTACGTTTGGTCGGGCGTGGTGGCTCACGCCTATAATCCCAGCACTCTGGGAGGCCAAGGCAGGTGGATCACCTGAGGTCAGGAGCTGGAGACCAGCCTGGCCAACATGGTGAAACCCTGTCTCTACTAAAGATACAAAACTTAGCCGGGTGTGGTAATTTTTGTCTGTCTCAAAAATAAATGAATAAATTTGATGTTTGCCACGGAGTAGTTTTCGTTGCTGCTGCGGCTTCATACGTTTCCTTCATCAGATCATAGAAACGTCCTTCTATTTTTCTTTTGTTTTCTTTTCTTTTTTTGAGACAGAGTCTCGCTCTGTCACTCAGGCTGGAGTGCAGTGGCGTGATCTCAGCTCACTGCAACCTCCGCCTCCCGGATTCAAGCGATTCTTGTGCCTCAGCTTCCCGAGTAGTTGTGATTACAGATGTACGCCACCACGCCCGGCTAATTTTTGTGTTTTTAGTAGACAGAGGGTTTCGCCATGTTGGCCAGGCTGGTCTTGAACTCCTGGTCTCAGGTGATCCGCCCACCTCAGCCTCCCAAAGTGTTGGGATTGCAGGCATGAGCCACTGCACCTGGCCCCTTTTCTTTTTACTTTGCCAAGAGTTTTTATGATGAATAGACGGCAGATTTTATCAAATGCTTTTTCTGCATCTGTTGAAGCTATGTGTGACTTTCCTCCTTTATTCAGTTATCCTGGTGAATTACACTGATTTGATTCTCGACTGTCACACCAAACTTGTGTTCCTTGAATCAATCTAATTCGGCTGTGATGTATTAGTATTTTAGACAAGTATGGCTAGGTTCTATTTGCTAATATTTTCGTTAGAACATTTGTATCTATAACATAAACCAGACTGGCTTATCATTTGCTCTGCTTCTAATATTCTTATTTTGATATTAAGGTTGTTCTTAGCCTCATAAATCAAGTTGAAAAGCATTTTCTCATCTCTGGAAAGTTTTAGTAAGATGGCAGTTTTCCTTAAATATCAGACAGAATCCACTGATAAAGCCAGATGGGCCTGGAAATTTCTTTCTGGGAATCTTTCAGATTAAAGATTCCATTGATTTAACCAGAAAGACTATTCATATTTTCTATTTTTTTTTTCATTTTTGCTAAGTTGCATTTTTCTAGGAATTTGCTGGTTATACTCAGGCTTCCGCGTATGTCTGCGGGATCGCTTGTGTTTTTACAGCTGTAGGAGGTTCTGTAATAATGCCACCCCCCCCCCCCCCGCTTTGCCGATTCTGAGTGCCTGCACCTTCTCTCTTATTCCTCGAACATTCTTCAATGGGGGCTGGATTTCTTTCTTAGATTCCCAGGAACTGTTTCTCCCTCTCCCTCTCTCCCTCTTTCTCCCCACTTCCTCTGTCTGCAGGGATTTAACTGGACTCTCTTCATACAAACCGTGCTATCCTCTGTGAACATCAAGCTGCTGCCGGACGAGGAAGTGGTGGTGTACGGCATCCCCTACCTGCAGAACCTTGAAAGCATCCTCGACACCTACTCAGCCAGGTGAGGCCCAGGGAAGGCTCCAAAGGCCTCAGCGTTGGCCCTGCTCTCCCATCCTCCCCAACACAGCTTCTGCTCCCAGGAGGGGACCCTATGAAGCATCTGCCCTGCAGATGTGGGACATGAGGGGTTAAGTTTCCATGGCCAGTGGAGCCTCACGTTACAGATGTGTCGCATCCCAAGCCCCCTGGGGCAGACGGGCTGGATCTGAAGGCGGTTGTCCTGGAGGCTTTCTCCAGCACCCGTAACTCTGTTTGGGGTGGAACATGCCAGCCAGGGGCCCGAAGCATATCCCCTCCCTTGCAGAGACCACTCACCTGTTGTCCCCCCGCAACCCTCTACCTTCTGCCCCCAGGACCATACAGAACTACCTGGTCTGGCGCCTGGTGCTGGACCGCATTGGAGGCCTGAGCCAGAGATTCAAAGACACACGAGTGAACTATCGCAGGGTAAGCCCCGCCCCCGCCCGGAGCCTGGCCCATCACTCACTCCTCCCCGCCACGGTGCTGAGCATACGCTGTGGGCGATCACCGAGGTCCACACCAGGGCCCCAGCCATGGACGAGGCGGGGCCAGGTGCCCAACCCCGGTGGAGGGTCGACCATCAGCAGTCAACGAAGCGGAACGCAGCTCTGCCAGAACCACAGAGTATGATGTGGCAGGGAGGACGAGGGCAGGAGCGCTGCTCCGGGGAGGTGACATCTGAGACCTAAAGGCCTGACGAGACTTCAGGGTGATTTCCTGGGAGCAGAAACAGCCAGGGCCAGGGCAGAGGCTGAGGCCAGAGCAGGCAGGGGCCAGGGGGCCGGACCTGGGGTCAGCAGGGGACAGGAAGGAGAAGAAAGAGGGTAGGGACGGAGGGGAGGTGACCACCAGCTGCAGCGGCCAATTTGGGTTGTACTCCCTGTCTGACAGCCGCTGGGGTGCTCAGAGCAGAGACTCAGTCAGATTCCTGCTCCTGTGGTCACTGTGGCTGCTGCGGGGCTGGGGTGAGGGTGGAGACAGGGAGGCCCGAGGAGCATTCTGGCTGTTCTGGGAAGAGTGAGCTCAGCAGGGGGACAGGGTCAGCATGGAGGCTGATGTGGTCACCCGGGGGGAGGTGACAGGCTTGGCCAGGGCGCTGGCAGACAGACACAGGGGAGGTGTGGACCACAGCAGCTGAGGGGCTGGGTATAGGGGCTAAGGACAGAGGGGAGTCTGGACTCTTAAGACCTTTGCTGGAGAAATGGGAGGGACTGAGGCCCCCAGTGCGATGGAGAGACTGAGGCAGAGGCAAGCTGGGGCAGGTCAAGCCTCCTGCTGCCATGGGGGATCAGTGACAGCTATGAGCCAAGCATCAGGGGGGCACCGAGTCTAGGAGCTCTGGGGAGGAAGGAAGGGCTGCCTCTCTTCCCGGAGGGCAGGAAATCCTGCAGCGCAAAGGTATGGCAGGGCAATGGGCAGAGCTGCCCCTGGGCTGGCCTGAGTCTGGGGCCCAGAGTCTCGGGCCCCTGGGTCCCTGGGGACAGATGAGCAGGTGTTCTCAAGGCTGCTTCAGCAATGGGGAGAGCAGGGCCTGGGAGCTGGTGGCTGAGAGAGACATGATCCCAGGCCTTGCTCCAGGGTCAGCGCCAGCCCTGTGCCTGGGGACTGGAGCAGAGTCCTGGAGAGCAGAGTCCAGCCAGACAACCAGGACAGGGGCCAGGGAGGAACTCCCCCAACTCCCCAGGGTAAAGGCCCAGCTCTTGTCTAGGGAGCCCCCACTCACAATGGCACCCCCATCCTCCCACGGCCCCAGCAGTAACCAGAGGTGAGGCTGAGACCATCTGTGCCCCACTCCAGGCTCCAGGGCACCCTGAGGCCAAGGATGGGTGGGTCTGCTCCACCCGTAAGCCCAGGGCCCCCTGCCAGGCCTGGGGAGGCTGACGAGGGTGCCTGTGGGATGACCGGGTGGCCCCCCAGGCGCTGTTCGGCACGATGGTGGAGGAGGTGCGCTGGCGTGAGTGTGTGGGCTACGTCAACAGCAACATGGACAGCGCCGTGGGCTCCCTCTACGTCAGGGAGGCCTTCCCCGGAGACAGCAAGAGCATGGTGGGCGCCTCATCTGGGCCTCACCGGGGCCAGCCTTCCCCGGGGATGCCCAGCCTCCCTGCCCTGGGACTCCGCCCCTCCCAGCCTCAGGGGCAGCTGGGGGAGCCACGTCTGCGCCAGGGCACCAGACAGAGGGAGGCCAAGGGAAACCCTTCCCTCCCACCCCTGTGCCCCTGACCCCAGCTGCCATCTTGCCCCACTCCTGGGCCCTGCAGGTCCAGCTGGGAAAGGCACAGGTGGTACAAGTTGCCCCAGGCCCGTGAGGACCCTGAAGAGGGGGTCATCTCCCACCCACCCCACACTGTACCCGAGAGGCTCACAGCTGGGCGGCCCTGGGCCTTGCCCCAGTGGGGCTCAGACTAGACCTTCCCAAAACCCTCAAAGGCTGGTCACCTTCCCTCCGGGCGACTCTGGGACACGAGGGCCATGCCTGCCTCCCAGGTCAGAGAACTCATTGGCAAGGTGCGGGCAGTGTTCGTGGAGACGCTGGATGAACTGGGCTGGATGGACGAGGAGTCCAAGGAGAAGGCGCGAGAGAAGGTGTGCAGCTCGCAGAGGCTAGGCAGCCCCGACCGGACCTGGGCACGGGCAGCCACCCCGGCAGACCCACCCAACGGCCCCCACGGGGAGACAGCCATCCTGGGAGGCACAGACAGGACCACCCGCCCACTGCAGAGCTGAGGAAAAGCAGGCAGGAGTGGAAACCAGGCCTGGGACATGCCCAGTGCTCCCCAGGAGCCAGTGGGGGTAGCAGCGACCTCAGGAGCGAGGGTCAGACCCACCAGAAGCCCCTCTGGACCTAAGTGACAGATGGCAGCCAAGTGACCTCTCTGGGGCCACTGCTGCCACCCGGACCCCTGGAGGGCTGTTGGGTTCTAAGTCAGGTGGGCAGAGCCCCCCATGTTCTGTCCCCATTGAACCTCCCAAGAGCCTGCAAGGTGGGGGCCCAGTCCTAGAGCCCCTCAGCCTCTCACCCACAGGACAGGGAGAGCACAGCCAGGATGCCCCCAGGCCGACCCCTCCCGCAGTGGGCAGCCACTGACCAGGTCCCCAGCCGACCCCTCCCGCAGTGGGCAGCCACTGACCAGGTCCCCAGGCTGACCCGTCCCACAGTGGGCAGCCACTGGCCAGGTCCCCAGGCCGACCCGTCCTGCAGTGGGCAGCCACTGGCCAGATCCCCAGCCGACCCGTCCCGCAGTGGGCAGCCACTGACCAGGTCCCCAGCCGACCCCTCCTGCAGTGGGCAGCCACTGGCCAGATCCCCAGCCTGACCCGTCCAGCAGTGGGCAGCCACTGGCCAGGTCCCCAGGCCGACCTGTCCAGCAGTGGGGCAGCCACTGGCCAGATCCCCAGGCCGACCCATCCCGCAGTGGGCAGCCACTGACCGGCCCCTCCTCCCCACTCAGGCCATGAGCATCCGGGAGCAGATCGGCCACCCTGACTACATCCTGGAGGAGAGGAACAGGCGCCTGGATGAGGAGTACTCCAACGTGCGCCCCCACACCCCGCCCCACTGCTGCCTACTTGTCCTAAACTACCCCCCACACCGTGGACACGGGGCCCAGATTGCCTGGGGGTGCTCTGTGCCAAGCCCTGTGCCCTCCTCCCAAGCACTAACACAGCCGTCCTCACCGTGCCCTGGGGTGGTGGCTCCAGCACTACCCTCAGTGTACAGATGGGGAAACTGAGGCCTGAAGGGACGAGGGACTTGCTCAGAGTCATGTAAACGCTCACTGCCAGGGTTTGCCTGCACCCACAGCCAGCTGTCCATGTGAGGATGCCTGGCAAGGCTTGAGGTCCTTCCCCAACCACCAAGGACCTCTCCCCTTGCCCCGCTGAGGGCCCAGCCAGAGCACCTGGCAGTGACTGGCCCTCTCCCACAGCTGAACTTCTCAGAGGACCTGTACTTTGAGAACGGTCTGCAGAATCTCAAGGTGGGCGCCCAGCGGAGCCTCAGGAAGCTTCGGGAAAAGGTGGACCCAAATCTGTGAGTGGCATCACTGGTGCGGCAAGGGCGGGGCAGGGAGTGGTCAGCAAGGTGTGCAGGGCTACCTGCTGGGTGGGGGGGACTGGATGCATGGCTGGTGTGCAGTGGCAGCTCAGAGGGGCGGTCACTGGGCCCGTCTCAGACGGAGTCCCCCATCACCCTCTGCTTTCTGGGTCCCAAGTCTCCCCCTCCTCAGGGACCCCAGGAAGGAACCAGATCTTGGGATAGGCCTGGTCCCCTGCTCTGATGTGGCTGGGGCGGGCTCTGGTCCATCAAGGCAGGGAGGGCCCAGAGGGTCCCAGGAGAGGTGGCTCCCAGAGACCAGCTTTTCGATCACAGCTGGATGATCGGGGCGGCCGTGGTCAATGCGTTCTACTCCCCAAACCGAAACCAGATCGGTAAGTTGCTCCCCTCCCCCTCCGCATGAACCCTTTGGCACCAGAGCTGAAGGGGCGACATGCCAACCTCTGCCGACCCTTCCTCCTGGGGGCACCCTAACCTGTTCTCAGAAGGGGAGCAGGCACCCACTCTCCCACGGCACCCCTTGCTGCCCCCAGGGGAACATTCGCTGCTGTGCCCATGAGTGGCTCCAGGAGGGACCGCACAGGAGGTGGGAGGAGGCCAGACTGGGGTCCTGGGTCTGCCAGGCATGAGCCCGCCCAGCCTCTGAACCCCTGTGTCCTCATCTGTAAATGGAGAGGTCCTCTCCCACGGTCCTACCTCCCGGTCTGTGAGATGGAGTGTCAGAACCCCTGGCAGCACCGTCCCTGAGCTTGGCATATGGGAGACGTGTCCACTCACAGCTTGTTGTTTGTCCCACCCCTGGGGACAGTGTTCCCTGCCGGGATCCTCCAGCCCCCCTTCTTCAGCGAGGAGCAACCGCAGGCCTTGAACTTCGGAGGCATCGGGACGGTGATCGGGCATGAGATCACGCATGGCTTCGACGACAGCGGTGAGGGCTGCCCCTCCGACCACACTCGCCCTCCCCTCTCCACGGAGAAGAGCCGGGAAGGGGTCTGGGGGCGGCATTCAACCCCTTCGTGGCTTCAGTGGGGACACTGAGGCCAGGTCCTCAGGGAGCTGTGGGGGCAGAGCAGGCCTTGAATGCCAGGCTGAGGCCCTGCATGGGGGCATCGACTCCTAGCATAGAGGAAGAGACCCAGGGACTCCAGCCCGTGACCCTGACTCCACCTGGCACTGGGCACTTCCCTCCCTTGGCCTGTGACATGGGGACAACAGCACTGCCCAGCACAGCAGCGAAGCCCAGATCCCAGCATGGGGGCCTCTCCAGGCCTGGCATCCTCCACCCCGGGGGTGTCCAGCCCTGCTATGGCCAGGCTGACCTCTGCCACTCAGGGGGGACCACCCTGCCTGGGACAGGGGCCCCGGCTGGTTTTCCCCTGTGACTCAGCCATCAGGACCTTCCGTGGGCAGCCCCATGTCCCCAGGGATCACATGCTCCCCCCACCTGGGGCTTAGAGTTTGGGCATCACAGGAGGAGCCCTTAAACCCCAGAGCCTCCAAGACCTCAGGACCCAGGTGCTAGGCCCTGGCCTCAGGCGGTGGCATGGGAGGCCACTGGCCACTGAAGGCCTCCCTCTCTGGGGGGCTGTGTAGCCCCAGACAGCTGCTGCCCCTTGGAGCCCGCGACACTCTTCAGGCTCAGCCTGCTCAGGACAGTGGGCTGTCTGTGGTGGGGCTGCCTGCAGTGGGGGCAGGAGACGCCAGGGGCAGCGTGGCCGCGGCCATGTGGGCAGCCCTCCTCTGCCCCTGCCCAGGCCGGAACTTCGACAAGAACGGCAACATGATGGACTGGTGGAGTAACTTCTCCAGCCAGCACTTCCGGGAGCAGTCGGAGTGCATGATCTACCAGTACGGCAACTACTCCTGGGACCTAGCGGAGGAGCAGAACGTGAGCACTGCCATCAGCACCGAGGCGGGGGCAGGGGCCGGAGCCCCAGCCCTGTCCCGCGGGAGAGGGGAGTCAGGGCCACGGCTGCCCCCAATCCTGGCTCCTGTGTGCAGGTGAACGGATTCAACACCCTTGGGGAAAACATCGCGGACAATGGAGGCGTGCGGCAAGCCTACAAGGTGGGGCCCCGAGCAGGTGGGGCGCCGGGGCTCACTCGGGACGGGCGCTGTGCAGTGGATGGCCTGGCCAGGAACCCCCCCAGAGCCCAGCTTAGCGTTCCCTGAGTGACTGAGGTGGTGAGTGCTCACCCGTGGGGTCTGTGAAGGGGCCCTGCACAGGGTCCCTGCAGCAGCAGGACCCTCACAGTGGTAGGTCCTGGAGCCAGACCTCTGCTCTGCCCCAAGACCTGAGGGCTCTGGAGTCCAGGCTGGCAGGCCCGAGCCCAGCTCCCGTCCGGTGCCTGCAGGCCTACCTCAAGTGGATGGCGGAGGGCGGCAAGGACCAGCAGCTGCCCGGCCTCACTCTCACCCATGAGCAGCTCTTCTTCATCAACTACGCCCAGGTGGCAGCCGCAGTCCAGGTCCCACCGTCCCCACGATTCCCCGCTCATCTCTGCAGGACTCACTCTGGGGACCAGAGCCCAGCGTGGAAGGCCCCTTGGGGGAAAAGCATGAAGGGCAGGGGCGGGAGCTGGAGAGGAGTCCAGCGCTGATGGGAGGAGGGGGACACCCACTGGCTCCCCCCACCCCACCCTAGAAGGGGCAGCCTGGAGATGGTGGAGACCCTCCCCCAGCCCTCCAGGCCACCCCACCCCTATCGTCTGAAACCACGCCCCCCACACGCCCACAGGTATGGTGCGGGTCCTACCGGCCTGAGTTTGCCGTCCAGTCCATCAAGACAGACGTCCACAGTCCCCTGAAGTACAGGTAGGTGCTCCCATGCCCACACCCCCGTTGCCACCCATGACCCCCTCGCCCCACCCCAGTGGCCTGTAAGAGTTAAAGGAAAAAGAAGCACAAAAAGTGGCTCCACGGTCAAAACAGGTTTACTTTGGGAACAAACCTGGGTGGGTTTTCCGCTGATTTCAGGAGCATTCTCTTACAGATTAAAGGTATTTAGGGGTTTGTGGAGGGAGAGCTTATCGCAGGCTCACGTTTCTGTGTGAGGAGAGTTTCATTACGAGCTGGCATGTTTCTGGTCATGCTGACATTAGCCATTAGGCTGGCGCTGGGCTGGTTTCTAGTCAAGGGGAACTAAAAATGGCCGTGTTTGTGCAAGATGGTGATGCTCCCGCTCCTTCACACCTGCCCATCCACACACCCACAGGGTGCTGGGCTCGCTGCAGAACCTGGCCGCCTTCGCAGACACGTTCCACTGCGCTCAGGGCACCCCCATGCACCCCAAGGAGCGATGCCGTGTGTGGTAGCCAAGGCCCGGCCGAGCTGCGCGGCCCATGCCCACCCGCTGCTCGGAGGCCTCTGTGTGGAGAAGGTGCAGCTAGCGGAGACCCAGCGTACGCCCCGCCCCAGCCGGCCGTGCCAAGCCTGCTTGCCAGGCACTGCGCCTGGCCTCCAGTGCAGCCACCTGCCTGACACCCAGGGATGAGCAGTGTCTGGTGCAGTGCCGGCCCCGAGCCCCCCCACAGACACTCTCGGGGCTCAGCGCCCCACCACAGCCCTACAGAGACGGTCCACTGTGTCCTGCCCACCCTCCAAAGCGCACTGTCTCCCAATGTCCACAGCTTCAGACTTGAGCTAAGTAAAAACTTCAGAGAAATCGGAGGCCTTGCTTGTCTGGGACGGACTAGGGTGGGCAGACAGGTGGCAGTGGCCTCGGGCAAGATGGCTTCCCGGGGGTTGGGGGAGAGTAACAGCTGGGAGCTGAGGGGGAGGCAGCCGGTTCCAGCCAGATTTCCCAGGGTCCAGTCCAGAGTCAGCAGTGACCAGGGTGACCCCAAGTGCCTGCCCCCAGGGACCACACATTCACATGCAGGGAGCCCTACTGGGGTGCCGGGGGACCTAGGGAGCTGCCTGGAGCCTGGAATTTTAGCTGTGTAACTCAAAGCCAGAGGACGGGCTGAACGCAAAGGGATGTGGTCACCCGCTACGTGTTCTTTTAAATGGCCGCTGCAAGGGTAGGGCTGGGGGCAGGAAGGGAGCCGGGAGGCCAGCAGGAGGCCGCAGTGGTCCCCGGGTCTGGACTAGGGGGACAGGGAGCGTTGCGGTTGTCATCGGCCTGCATGGGAGGGGAGGGCCCTGAGCAGGGAGGACCTGGGAGGTGAGAGGCTCTGCTCTGGGCCTGTTGGGACCCCCAGGAAAGGTGGCCGGGAAGCTGGACATGCCTAACTGGACCAAGACCCTCACAGGCCGCTGCCCCACAGGCCTCACAGGCCATCCCCAGCGGGTGCAGTGATTCTGACATCAGGAAAGGGCTTTGCGGCAGGCTGGCCCATCACCCGAGGGTCTCCAGGGTCCACGGCCCCACCAGCTGGAATTGAGCCCATCTCTGCCCTGAAAACCCACTCTCCTGAGTGGCTCCCACCAGACACGGGCACTGATCCCGCCCCACTGGAGCCTCACCCTGACCCCACGCTCCTCTCCCGACATGGGCTGGGGTCTGTCGCCTTTGAAGGGAGTGACAGGGCAGTGAGGTCACCATTGTTGGGCTGAGGTGCCCCACAGGGTCGTGGGGTGAGCGTTATTCTGTGCTGAGGCGCAGGATCTGAGAAATAGGACACAGAAGTACAAGGAAAACACAGCTGGGCTCAGGGGGCCACGCCACCTATAAGCGGAGTCAGGCGAGGCCCCGAATGTCCAGAAGCGTGAGTATTTGTTGTGTACAGGTTAGGGGGCACGGCAGTGAGTGAAATCATCTCTAAGGATAGTGATAGGGTCGTGAGCAATAAAACATGGGGTCCACCCCCATTAGGTCACCTAGGCCAGGAGGTGGACAGTGCGCAGCAAGGGGCCCGTTCCCACGAAGGCAAGGGCCGTGTGCAGTAAGGGGTCCACCCCCATTAGGTCACCGAGGCTTGAAGGTGGGCCGTGTGTGGTGAAGAGGGTGCCGTGTGCAATACCTCTATCTATGGGCAAGCTACTTCTAAGAAGATTTACGGGAGGATGCTTTAAGTCACACAGCAGTGACAGAGCTGTCAAGGTTACCGCCACCTTCTGGCAGCTTCCAGTGGGTTCTATGGGAAGATGCTTTTAAGCAGCACAGTAGCAAGAGCTGATAAAGTTCACAGTCACCGAGGTGGATTGCCGGTCTGAGGGCAGCCTTCCACAAGAACCGGAGCACGGTCCTACAGCTCCTTTATCAGGAGGAGTGGCTCTCGCCCCAAGCCTGCCACACAGCGGGTATCTTTACGATACTGAACGCTGCCGCCTGGGCCATGGGTTCTTGTCCTGGTATAACTGTTTTCCCTTAAATCATGCTCTGCACTGTGTCTGCTCTAGGCATTCCTCCAATTACAAGCTGCTTATTCCTTAATTCATGCTCTGTACTGTGTCCACTCTAGGCATTCCTCTGATTATGAACTAAGATATAATTATGGGTATATATATAGGGAAATATTCTTTAGGCACTCATACTATCAACTATTATATGATTATATATAAAGGATTATATAAAGGGATTCTTCAAGCCCTAATTCTATAAACCAATATATGATTATATAAAGGATTATATAAAAGGAAGTAGCTGAGTAGTAACACTATAGAGTGAGCTATTCCTCAAGCCCTAGCTGTGCCAGGGTTCTGCTTAGCTCTC
>CAUYLG010019565.1:0-43544 GCA_963573385.1 Cacajao melanocephalus
ACTAAATCAAGGAGCTAGTTTTTTGAAAATATCAACATAATAGATAGACTGCTAGTTAGGCTAATAAAAAAGAAAAGAGAGAAGAATGGAATAGATGCAATAAATGATAAAGGGGATATCACCACCAATTCCACAGAAATACAAACTACCATTAGAGATTACTACAAACAGCTCTATGCACATAAACCAGTTAACGTAGAAGAAATTGATAAATTCCTGGATACTTACACCCTCCCAAGACTTAACCAGGAGGAAGTTGAATCCCTGAATAGACCAACAACAAGGTCTGAAGTTGAGGCAGCAATTATTAGCCTACCAACAAAAAAAGTCCAGGTCCATATGGATTCACCACCAAATTCTACTAGACATACAAAGATGTGTTGGTACCATCCTTCTGAAACTATTCCAAACAATACAAAAAGAGGGAATCCTCCCTACCTCATTTTATGAGACCAACATTATCCTGATACCAAAACCTGGCAGAGACACAACTAAAAAACAAAATTTCAGGCCAATATCAATGATGAACATCAATGCAAAAATCTTTAATAAAATACTTAAGCTTATCCATCATGATCAAGTAGGCTTCATCCCGAGGATGCAAGGCTGGTTCAACATATGCAAATCTATAAATATAATCTATCATATAAACAGAACCAAAGACAAAAATCACATGATTATCTCAATAGATTCAGAGAAGGTCTTTGACAAAATTCAACAGCGCTTTACACTAAAAACTCTCAATAATCTAGGTATCCATGGAACGTATCTCAAAATAATTAAAGCTATTTATGAAAAACCCACAGCCAATATCATATTAAATGAGCAAAAACTGGAAGCATTTCCTTGGAAAACTGGTGCTAGACAACAGTGCCCTCTCTCATCATTCTTATTCAACATAGTATTGGAAGTTTTAGCCAGAGCAATTAGGCAAGAAAAAAAAAATAAAAGGTATTCAATTAGGAAAAGAGGAAGTCAGATTGTGTCTATTTGCAGACAACATGATTGTATATTTAGAAGACCCCATTGTCTAAGCCCAAAATCTCCATAAGATGATAAGCAACTTCATTAAAGTCTCAGGATACAAAATCAATGTGCAAAACTCACAAACATCCCTATACACCAAAACAGACAAAAAGAGAAACAAGTGATGAGTTAACCTCCATTCACAATTGCCACAAAGAGAATAAAATACCTAGGAATACAACTAACAAAGAATGTGAAAGACCTCCTCAAGAAGAACTACAAACCACTGCTCAAGGAAATAAGAGAGAACATAAACAGATGGAAAAACATTCCATGCTCATAGTTAGGAAGAATCAATGTTATGAAAATGGCCATACTGCCTAAAGTAATTCATAGATTCAATGCTATCCCCATCACAATACCATTGACCTCTTTCACAGAATTGGAAAAAACTACCCTAAACTTCATATGGAACCAAAAAAGAGGCTACATAGCCAAGACAATAATTAGCAAAAAGAACAAAGATGGAGGCATCACGCTACCTGAGTTCAAAGGCTACAGCAATCAAAACAGCATGATACGGGTACCAAAACAGAGAGATAGACCAATGGAGCAGAACAGAGACCTCAGAAGTAACACCACATACCTTCAACCATCTGATCTTTGACAAACCTGACCTGACAAAAACAAGCAATGGGGAAGGGATTCCCTGTTCAATAAATGGTGTTGGGAAAACTGGCTACCCATGTGCAAAAGGCAGAAACTGGACCCCTTCCTGACACCTTACACTAAAATTAATTCCAGATGGATTAAAGACTTAAACATAAGACATAACACCATAAAAACCCTGGAAGAAAATCTAGGCAAAACCATTTAGGACATAGGCATAGGCAAGGACTTCATGACCAAAACACCAAAAGCATTGGTGACAAAAGCCAAAATAGACAAATGGGACCTAATCAAACTCCACAGCTTCTGCACAGCAAAAGAAACAATCATTAGAGTGAATCAGCAACCAACAGAATGGGAAACATTTTTTGCAATCTACCCATCTGACAAAGGGCTAATATCCAGAATCTACAGAGAACTAAAACAGATTTACAAGAATAAAACAAATAAGCCCTTTCAAAAGTGGGCAAAGGATATGAACAGACACTTTACAAAAGAAGGCATACGTGAGGCCAACAAACATGAAAAAATGCTCATAATCACTGGTCATTAGAGAAATGCAAATCAAAACCACATTGAGATACCATTTCAGACTGGTTAGAATGGTGATCATTAAAAAATCTGGACACAACAGATGTTGGAGAGGATGTGGAGAAATAGGAACACTTTTACACTGTTGGTGGGAGTATAAATTAGTTCAACCATTGTGGAAGACAGTGTGGCAATTCCTCAAGGACCTAGAAATAGAAATTCCATTTGACTTAGCAATCCCAATACTGGGTATATATCTAAAGGATTATAAATCATTCTACTATAAGGACACATGCACACGAATGTTCATTGCCACACTCTTTACAATAGCAAAGACCTGGAATCAACCCAAATGCCCATCGATGATAGACTGGACAGGGAAACTGTGGCATATATACACCATGGAATACTATGCAGCCATAAAAAACGATGAGTTCGTGTCCTTTGTAGGAACATGGATGAACCTGGAAACCATCATTCTCAGCAACCTGACACAAGAACAGAAAATCAAACACTACATGTTCTCACTCATAGGTGGGTGTTGAACAATTAGAACATACGGACACAGGGAGGGGAGCATCACACACTGGGGTCTGTTGGGGGAAATAAGGGAGGGACAGCGGGGGGTGGGGAGTTTGGGAGAGATAGCATGGGGAGGAATGCCAGATATAGGTGATGGGGAGGAAGGCAGCAAATCACACTGCCATGTGTATACCTATGCAACAATCTTGCATGTTCTTCATATGTACCCCAAAACCTAAAATACAATAAAAAATTATAAAAAAGTAAAAAATAAAATCCTAGAAGAAAACCTAGGCAATGCCATTCAGGACATAGGCATAGGCAAGGACTTCATGACTAAAACACCAAAAGCAATGGCAACAAAAGCTAAAATAGATAAATGAGCTCTAATGAAACTTAACAGCTTCTGCACAGCAAAATAAACTATCATTAGAGTGAATTGGCAACCAAGAGAATGGAAAAAAATTTTTGCAAGCTACCCATCTGACAAATGACTAATATTCAGAATCTGCAAAGAACTAAAACAAATATACAAGAAAACACAAAACAAAACAAAAAACTCATCAAGAAGTAGGTGAGGAATATGACAGACTCTTTTCAAAAGAAGACATTTATGCTGCCAACAAATATGAAAAAATGCTCATCATTTGTCATCAGAGAAATGCAAATCAAAACCACATTGAGATACCAACTCATGCCAGTTAGAATGGCAATCATTAAAAAATCTGGAGACAACAGATGCTGGAAAAAATATGGAGAAATAGGAACAGTTTTACAGTGTTGGTGGGAACATAAATTAGTTCAACCATTGTGGAAGACAGTGTGGTGATTTCTCAAGGATCTGGAAATAAAATACAGTTTGACCCAGCAATCCCATTACTGGGTATATACCCAAAGGATTATAAATCATTCTATTATAAAGACACACGACATATATGTTCATGGTGACACTTTTTACAATAGCAAATACTTGGAGTCAACCCAAATGCACATCAATGATAGACTGGATAAAGAAAATGTGGCACATATACACCATGAAATACTATGCAGCCAATAAAAAGGATGAGTTACTGTCCTTTTCAGGGACATGGATGAATCTGGAAACCATAATTCTCAGCAAACTGACACAAGAACAGAAAACCAAACAGGGGAGGGATAGCAGGCTGTGGGGAGATTGGAGAGGAATAACATTGGGAGAAATACCTAAAGTAGGTGATGGGGGGGATGGATGCAGCAAACAACCATGGCATGTGTATATCTATGTAACAATCCTGCAAGATCTGTACATATACCCCAGTTCTTAAAGTAAAACAAAACAAAACAGAACAAAACAATAACTACAAAAAATTAGTAAAAAAGGTTTTGCTATGAACTATCAACTAGAAAGAGAATGAGCCCAGGATATACAAGCTTTTGCGTTCCCTGGGCCACACTGGAAGAAGAAGAATTGACTTGGGCCACACATAAAATGCATTTAACACTAACAATAGCTGATGTTAAAAGAAAAAAAAATGTCCATGCATAATTTTTATGTTATCTGCCATCACAGATAAGCAAAAAGATTCTCACATTAAAAGGGTTGGACAAAGTAAACTATCATAATTGTAAAAACCTGAGTTGCAAAGCACATATGCCAAAAAAAAAGAAAAAAAAGACAAGGCAATGGGCTTCTGTGATAGTTCATTTTATCACTCAACTTGACTCAGGAAAGGACTACCAAGATAGCTGGTAAGACGTTATTTCTAGGTGTGTCTGTGAGGATATTTCCAGAAGATATTAGCATTTAAATCAGCAGGCACAATAAAGAAGATTCATCCTCATCACTGTGGTTGCTCATCATCAAATCCACTGAAATTCTATCCAAATAGAACAAGCAGGAAGAAAAGGAGAGAATTCTGTCTATATTCTTGAGCTGGGATATCCAGCTTCTCCTGTACTTGGACATTGAATCTCCTGTTTAACTTCAGACTGGGAGCCTTCACTGAGCCAGTTAACTTCAGACTGGCTTTAGTCAACCATGCAGATTGTGCTTCTTAGAGGCTAAAGTGCTGAGAACCATGCATATTGATTAGTTTTCTCTGAAGTACCTAAACTAACCCAGTTTTTTTTTTTTTTTAATGTTTTTGAGAGCTGGAGAACTTAGAAATTGCCAACAGATATTCACCTTTAAATGGAGAGGTCACCAATATAAGTATAACATTTAATGGTATGCTTTGAGAATAGCAACCAAAAATAGAAACAGCATTTATAGTGTCCATTTACTGATGAATGCAGAGAGCACTGGAAATTCAGTGAGTTTTAGGATGCTTTTATTTCATAAACTCTGGGAATCTGCTACTGAATTTTGCTTCTATTTTAAATACAATTTGACACTTGAGCAATATAAAAATTTGAGAAAGTTAAATCCAAATTTAATAGAACAGGAAATTTAGCAACAACAACAACAAAAATTCTGGATAAAAATCGAAGGAGGCCAGGTGCAGTGGCTCATGCCTGTAATCTCAGCACTTTTGGAGACCAAGGCAGATGGATCATTTGAGGTCAGGAGTTCAAGACGAGCCTGGCCAACATGGTGAAACCCTATCTCTACTAGAAATACAAAAGAATTAGCTGGGCATGGTGGTATGCTTCTGTACGTCCAACTACTGTAGAGGCTGAGGCAAGAGAATTGTTTGAACCCAGGAGGCAGAGTTTGCAGTGAGCTGAGATTGTGCCAAAGCACTCCAGCCTGGATGACAGATGAGACTCTGTCTCAAAAAAAAAAAAAAAAGAAAGAAAAAAAAGGTTGAAGGAGAAAAAGGATTGCCATATTTTATGAAATTTAGTAAGTTCAAATGTTATAAAATTTAAAAGGGAAAAAAATAAAGAAGCCCTAGAAATTCAGCCTCAAAACCTCTTATTCCTTCACAGCAACTACCTCCTACAGAAATATGTACCTCACCTAAATATGACAGGGAGAAAATGATTAAAATCAAACTTTATATAAATATAAAATAGAATATAAAACAGAATAATTGCCTTATAAATAAGAAATCACAAAGAAACTATTTACTCACAAAAGATAAAACTGTAATGTTTTAATGTAATTAAAGTTTTTATATAAAACTTAAATCTGTATTTATTATAATTTTTAAAACTCTTGACAAAAGAAAGACTTGACAGAGCATTCAGAGGCCAAAAATAAATTGGAAATGAAAGAGAACAATCAGTTTAGAAATACTGTTTGAAATATGAGGAAAACAAGAGTAATTAACTACATAAAACACCGTATCAAAAATGTAGGATAAAAATGGAGAAAAAAACTCACATTTAAAATGAGATTAAAATAATTGTAGAGAAAGTAGTAAATGTAGAGAATAAATAAAGAAGAACCAACATATGCATAATAGAAAGCTAGAAAAACAGTAAAACCAAAGCTAGAGGACAATGTAAAAGAAAAATCTTGGGACCCTAAAATAACTAAGCCAAAGGGAAAAGTCAAGTTGGGAACTATGTTGGGCAAACCTGCCTTCCATTCTATTTTTAAAATAAGACAGCTACAGAGATTAAAAATAATAATAATAAAGCTACAAAACCTCCCTCACAATTTGCCCACAAAGAAATTCCTTGTGAACAAAAAGGCAGAATTCAAAGTAATCCCTCTACTCAGTGAGATAAAGACACACTTATTTTTTTCCCCCTTTTGTTTCACTAAGCCAGGCTAAGGTATAAGTGATATTTCTGTAGCTTGTGCTTTCATTGAAAGACTAATTCGAAACTCAAAAAAATACAACAGTTTATCTCTTATCTTCCTATGACCTGGAAGGCCTTTCCCTGCTTCAAGTTTTCCCACCTCCTGGGCTGAACCAATGTTAAATTTTACATATATTGATTGATGTTTATCATGTCTCCCTAAAATGTATAAAATCAGCTGTGCTCCAACCACCTTCGGTGCATTTCTTCAGGACTTCCTGAGGCTCTGTCATAAGTATATTATTAATCTTAGAGAAATAAACTTTCTGAATTGATTGAGACCTGTCTCAGATACTTTTTGCTTACAATAAATATGCAATCATATACTCTTGTATGTTTAAGAGAATTTGGTCCTTTAGAATAACTGCTTTGTAACTTAAATTTAAGATATGAAAGGGAATAACTAACTTAACATTATATTTTGTCTTAAAATCTTTTAAAATGTATTCATGATTCTGCAACATTTAAGAGAATTTTAGGTTCACTGTAGTTTCAAATTATATGTATTTATATTTATAAAAGTTATTTAAATTCTCAGAAAATTGTTGTATCTGAAAATGAAATTCTAAAGAATAATTCAAATAAATATGCAAATTCTGTTTACATATTTAAACAGAAGTTTTGAAGTTAATTTGTATGTGAGAATAGAATTATTCAAAGTTTATTAAAATATGCTAGACTCATGTACAGTCTACTAAGACTTGCAAGCTGAATGTCAAAACCTACAAAGGAAGTCAAGTTTTGAAACAGAAACTTTCATAAATTGAATACTACTTAAATTCCTGAACAGACTTTATACATTCAGAAACCACCCTTATGACAACAAAAACTTGTATCAATAAGCTTAGGAGGCTTTAGTTCTTAAGACATAATTTCACCTAAGAACTTGTAGATATGATTTGTCTAGGAGGCTTTCTAGGATGATGGTCACTTATCTTAGTAATTAAAATAAGAAAAAGGGTACTTGTGCATTATAGAAGGTTTTTTCCTCCCTTTGCTGTAATTTCCTGTGGTAAGCTGCTCTGTGAAAAATACATACTGCTTAGAAGAAGGACCTTAGCTATAACTTTCATTTTGCACTGTAGAGTTAGTGCAATATTAAAAGAGAAAGCAAAGTTCAGAACATTTAGGCCAGAGGCTATGAGCCTGCCTCATTAGCACTTCAACTGATCACTCTAGAGGAATTAGCATCAATTTGAATGATGTGTGCAGTGCCCTCTTCTTTGGGAGCAGCTATTCCACTTTCCCTTTTTTTGAACTAAGTACATGAAAGAGACAACTACTTCTTCAAAAGATGCCCTGATTGGAGGAACAAGAGTATTATCCCACAGCACCAAATCTGTGAGAGAGGAGTGATCATTTACTTTTAAAAGAGAGGGCTATATTCTCTCAAACACACACATCGCCACATAGATACCAGTATTTCAATATACAAACCTGCAAGTTTTCCTTAATCCAAGGAGTATAATGTTGATTTGCAAAAAAATTAACTTTAAAGAAAAATAAAAGGGAATCAATTTAGAATATTAAACCTGTGGAAAATTTCAAAGGTTATGATCTTTGCTCTCTCACTATAGTCTCTATAACACAAAATGCATTAAATAAATTTCTCATTTTTACAACACCCTATGAGTCTAGGAAAAACATGCTTGGCTTCTAGTTCAGTGTTTATTTTTACTTAATAATTGCAGAACCAAAATTAGATTTTTCTGTGAATACACACAAAATAGATGACACATAATATGTAATATTCTACTGGCTTTACTCTCAGGAATCCTCTTTGGAGCATGTTTGTAGAAACTATATACTGTAACTATGTCAATTTCTTCCTCTTATTTAAGGAGATGTACGTTTCCATTAAGTTTACAAATAACTTATGAGATATTCTGGCTTACTTTCCTATTTTATATATCCTTGCTCTCATTTAATTTAGCCTAACATAAATAATTTAAAGTTGGGAGCTGACTGTTAAGTGTGCATGAGAGATGGAAATATTGAACTTACAGAAAACTTGGAGCTTATCCAAAACAAGAAAGCATGATTCCTGTGCTGTCTTCTATACCTCTAGGGAAAAATCCTATTCTTGTTTCCAAATCTCTTCCTCCTTACAGAAAGAGCTGGGTAATCATCCAACTTGAGCCAGGTTTCCCAACATTCAGTTGATTTCCCCTTCTGAAAAGATGTACGTCTGGTTCATAACAGCTTGAACTGCTGTGTCAAGAGCACAATGGGATTTCAAAGCAGGTTGACCATAGGCTTCTCAAAATAACAGACAAGGGCAAAGACCTTTGTTCTTTTCACAAAAGAACTACTGTCCTCACTCTCCATCTTATAAAGCAATTCTTGCAGGAACTTGTTACAAGTGATTTTTCTTGAGTTTGTGACCTTTAAATTCCTATGTGGATGTGCACCAAGAAAGACTGTTCTCATGAGATACAGTGAGTGAAATATTTAAGGACTTTGGTTGTCTGAGGAGAAGGCTGCATATGGAAGGTCATGAATTGCTTGGATTTTTTTGGCAACGCTGTTTTAATCAAGCGCAGTTCTTCATTCAATTTGCAAGCCAACTCTCATAGAGTAGATATATAATCTTCCATTTAAATAGGCTGAAGTTTGGAAAGAGTTGGACCAGGAAACCCGTTTTAGGACTCTAGAGCCTTTTCCATAAGCAAGAAACTGTTACAGGAATCCCAATGAGGCTCCTCAGTGCATCAATTCCATATTTTGAAATGTGAAAATACAAGTGGAGAAATTAAAATTCAAAGTAAAATTAAACAAAGGCAAAATGGTACTCTAAGGAGACTAGAAGAGTCAGTAGGGAGTTTCTTTATTACAGATATTTTGCATTTTCTCAGAGTAGAATTTCTCATCTTAAGCCATAAAAATTGGACTTTTAATGTTTGAGCTTTGTTATGCAACTACTTTCCAGGGTATCTATTTTGTTTTTGAAGATCGGTAGACTCTTTTCCTCCCACTGTCTTAACTTCAGTCCCTTCTCACTCTCTTCATTACAGAGTCAAACACAAAAATTTTGAAAGTCTATTTTCTAAGTACTTCTCTATCTTAGTTTGCTAAGACTGCCATAACAAAATACTGAAGACTGGAGGCTAGAAGTACAAGATCACGGTGTCAGCAGATTTAGCTTCTTCTGAGACCTTTCTCCTTGACTTGCAGATCGTTGCCTTCTAGCTGTGTATTCAGATGATTGTTTCTGTGTATACAACCTGGTGTCTTCTGTGTGTCCAGTGTCTTTCTTTTATACAAGGACACTAGGGACATAAAATTAGGGCCCATCCGAATGGCCTAACTTTAACTTACTTTAAATATTATTAGGTACTGGGATCAACATATAAATTTTGAGAGACATATAATTTAGCCCATCACATCCTCTGTCAATAAATTCTAGGATATTTAAGTGACTAAAAGTCAGTTATTTCCTTTTGTTATTCCTACTAGTTCACAGAGATATAATTAATATTTTCAATAATTACCCTTACTTCAGTTTAGGAATCTAACTCTAGTAAATATTACATTATCTACCCCCACTTTTAATACATTGTTTAATTTTCATCTTATTTTTATACAAATATCTTTTATATATACACACACATGCACATAGATATGCACACATGTACATATATATACATGCATGGCATTTTATTTTACAAAATTTCAATTATATCTGTTTTTAAAAATTTTTTATGTGCTTATTTATTTCCATATTGCATATGACAAATCTTGTGTGAGAAAGTTGAATAAAAGCCGTGATAGTAAAATATATTGACCTCATTCCTATCTCAGAAAGAAAGCCACATTTCATCTTTAAGTATGATGTTTTCTATAAATTTTTAAATTACTTTTATCAGACAGAGGAAGCTTTTTATTTTTGGTTTAATACTAGAATTTGTTATAAATGCATATTAGAATTATATCAAATGTTTTTGTTCTGTCAATTGAGATGATGGTATAAATAATCTTTTATCTTCTATTAATGTAGGATTTGAACTGATATTTAGATGTTAAACCTATTTTGCTTTTTGGAATTAGCACCATTTCATGTAATGTATTATCCTTGTCAGTTCATGTGGTTATTTAGAATACCTATGTTTGCTTAGGAAATTTGCTGTTACTGTAAATATGATTATAATATTCTGGTCATATTTTGTTATCAAAGTTATGCTGCTCTCATAAATGTATTAGAATGTGCTCTTTTCTTAGCTATTTTCTGTAAGAAAATTATTTTACTCATTACTTAAATATTGGATAGAATTCATTAGTAATGAAAATCAATATTTGAAGTTTTGTTTGTGGAAAAATGTTTAATTCTAGAGTCTAAATTAAACATTATAAAACAAATTCAATGTAATATATATTTTCCTCTTGTTAGCTTTAGTAAATTTGGCAATTGTTTTATTTATCCAAATTTATCAAAACTTTAATGTTGTCCTTAATACCCTCCTACTATCTTTTAAAATTATTAGTGTCTGTAGGTTATTTTCAATTAATGCCTAATGCTGGTTTTTTTGCATGTTCTTCTTTTCTTATTCAGTCTTGTCTTGTAGTTATTTATTATATTAATATTTTTCCAAAAACATATTTTGTCTTTGTTGACATCTTCTATTGAATAATAGTTTTATATTTTATTAATTTTTATCATATATGTTTTTTCATTATTTTAATCTCACATTACTTTATTTCACTGATGCTTTAATAATTTCTTGAGATAGATCAGGGCTGATAAACTTTTTCTTTAAGGACAATAGGAAATATTTTAGTCTCTGTGGGCTATACAGTCTCTGCCTAAACTCTCAAACTTTGTAAGTGTAGTGTACTGTATTCATAGACTATTGAATGAGTGGTTGTGTTTCCATAAAACTGTATTTTCATAAAGAGCAGTGAACCATATTTGCTTGTGGGTCATAATTTCCCAACCCTGTAGTAAATCATTCCTATTAGACTTTCTTATTTTAAAATATATTTTCCCATTAGTTCTTGCTTAACTGCATCTGATGAACTTTGTTGTTTATTTAATTTTGGGCACGTTTGGGACCTTACAAGATATATTACTGCAATTTTTAAATAGTCAACAGTAATGGAGATTTGCTAGTCTGTTTCATTTTCATTTGTTCTTTGTTCCTTCCTGAATCTTCAGAATGCTATCTGGCACCGTTTTTCTTTTTATGCCTGAAAACCGTTAGTATTTCATTTAGTGTGTGAGCACTATTGGCAGTTTTTGACAGGTAATTTTATTGGTAATAAAATTATTAATTTTCCGTTTTCTTCTGTCACGTTATAGTTATTTCGTATTCTTCTTGATTACACTATATCTGTGAGACATCTGTTGTCTATAGTATAATTATTATCTTTATTTTATGACTGCCTTTAAAATGTCCTTTGTTGGCTATGGTTTTCAGCAGTTTTACTATGCCATGTCTATGCATGGTTTTCTTTTTCTCATAACATCCTAAAACATTTGAGTAATTGATATTCTTGGAACAGTGTCTTCAATTTTTGCCAGCCTTGATAACTCTAACATTTCCTTTTCAAAAATTGCTTGCACTCTATGTTCGCTCTCTTTTATCTAATATTTTAATTATGCATGTTAGACTTATTAATCTGTAAATTCCAAACATTTCTTTATTTTCTGTCTTTATGTTTTAGTTTCTGTTTAAATATTTTCT
Source organism: Cacajao melanocephalus (assembly GCA_963573385.1). Taxonomy (NCBI): domain Eukaryota; kingdom Metazoa; phylum Chordata; class Mammalia; order Primates; family Pitheciidae; genus Cacajao; species Cacajao melanocephalus. The sequence goes on from CAUYLG010019565.1 coordinate 12,102, forward strand.
TCTTGCTATTTCAGAATTTTTCTCATATGTTTCTAATCTATAGGTAAATATATTTATTGCATTTTTAACACGTTCAAATAGCATACCTCCAATTTTTCAGTCAAGTCTTATGTGTTTGGTCTGTTTTTGTTTGTTAGTTTCCATAGTATGTTGGAAACTAGGTATAATTCTGTCTATAAAGATCACCCTAAGTCAATTCATTGTTTAATGATGCAAACATGGGTTTCTTTGCCTTTGAAGGTGGCCTTTTCCTGGTTGGTTTTACTCCAACATTTGATTTTAAGGGTCCAAAGTAAAAGCATTGGGACATTTATACAGTCTCCATTTCTTGAGAGGTCCTGAATTGCCATTTTACTTTCATTCCTAATGAGTTTGATAAATGCCCAGCTTGTTATCTGAGCTAATAAACCTCAGCTTTTAAAATGAAAATACCTCATAAAAAAGTTATGCTTAGTGCTAGGCTTCCATCTCAGAGCTTTATTTATTTCCTGGGTTTTTGGACCATCAAGAATTTGCTGCTTATGCATATCCCTGATACCCATAGGCAGACACATTCATTTATTTAGTATTAAGTTTTCCAGATTTTCTAGTTGTTTTAAGTAAATGAGTTGGTCTAAAAATGCTATTCATCGGCCAGGTGTGGTGGCTCATGTCTGCGATCCCAGCACTTTGGGAAACAGAGGTGGGTGGATCACTTGAAGTCAGGATTTTGAGACCAGCATGGCCAACATGGTGAAACTCTGTCTCTACTAAACAAAATACAGAAATTAGCTGGATGTGGTGGTGGGTGCATGTAATCTCAGCTACTCAGTAGGCTGAGACAGAAAAATCCCTTGAACCCAAGAGGCAGAGTTTGCAGTAAGCCGAGATGGCACCACTGCACTCCAGTCTGGGTGACAGAGTGAGACTCTGTCTCAATTAAAAAAATACTACTTATCTAATGATGGAATTATAAAGTTCACTTCCAATTTTCTACAAAATTAATTACAGAAAGATCCAAAAGCACTTTGTTACTTAAATATGTGAACAAAAAGCTGGTCCTCCTGTTTAAACAAGTGCATATATTACATGCTTGTAACAACAAAAACAGCTAAAGCCTTCTACAACATTTTCAGGTCAATTAATTTTCTGTATGTGTTTGTGTATGTATGTATGAACGTGTGCAGTTACATGAGATGCTTTAGTTTTTAAATCTAATGAATTACAGAAGCGAAGATGTGTGCTATATTTTCAGAGGTTAGAATTTGATATGTATCTCTTCAATTTATTTTGTCAAATATAGTATAACAAAAGTGGAAGAAGAAAATAAAAACAAACTTCTGCAAATAGTTTATAAGAATAAAACTTTCCTAAAAATGTGTTGGTTAGAATCATTTAAGGAAACTGGTTTCTTCTCATACATGACAAACTATTACCCCTAAAGCCATAAAATAAAAATAGAATCATTTGGGGTATGACTTTGCATTACATATGCAGGCATTGGTTCAACATTACATAAGTATTACTGTTAATGTGACTGCATATTTATTCACAGATTAGAAAACCCTAGAATTCTACCTGGCATAATATCATCAGTGTTGTACTGGAACGAGCTTAGAAAGTCAACACCAAGACAAAAGTATGCCAAATTGCAGGGTCTTTATTGCCGGCAGCCACGGAGGACTCACATCTCTCCAACCCGTGGCCCTGAAAGGAAGGTGTCAAGACCTTTTATACCCGTAAAACCACCTCGGGGGCGAGGGTGAGGGTCAGGGGTGGGGGTGAGGGATTTCAGACACTCCGAGGACCAGGGGATTCTGTCAATTACCTCCTGGGCGGAGATGAGGGTGAGGGGTTCTGGACATTCCGAGGGCCAGGGGACTTTGGATATTCCGATTGTTATTTAAGTGGTCATTAGTTTACACATTGTCTGGGTAGGGTGGAAATCACAGACCTTAATTACTTATTACAAGTCGCAGGGGCCAAGATGGTGTGGGTTTGGACTGCTTGCCTGTCACATTAGGGGTTACAGAGAGCAGTTTCAACAGAAAGCCGAGGTATGGTTGAGGTATGCAGTTTTATGGGGCTTTTACCATGTCACAATCAGGAAGAAAAGTTTCTGACATCTTGAACCTGCTATGTTGAGGAAGGAGACCCAGGCATCTAGGATCACCTCCCCCTTGACTTCCACACTGCATTTCAATAGAAGAAAAGGCTGGCCGACTGGTGCGTCCTAAATCACCTTCCTGTAAATAGCAGGCATGGTATGGGGGATCTCTCCAGAAGACATTGTTTTTACTTAAACAAGATCAAACCCCCACCACACTCCTCCATCACCATGACCCTTTCACATGTAATTTCTAAAACTGTAAACCCAAGACCCTTTCACTTGTCATTTCTAAGGCTGTAAACCTAAGATCCTTTCATGTGTAATATCTAGAGTGTAAGCCTATATAAAGGCATAGCTTCTCTTTGTTAAGCGAGCTTGGCAGTTAGACAAAACATGTCACCTCGCTCCGAGGCCTTAATAAAACACCTCTTCCTTCCTAGTTGGGTGTCCAAGAGGTCTGTTTCTTGAGGCTGATCCTGCTTCAATGTAGTGTTATACTCATATTCATTCCAGTATTTTGAAATTAAATGAATCAATAGATTATTATATTCTCATTGAATAAGAGGATACCCTTGGGTAAAGAATTTGAAACTGTTTGACAAACAACAACAACCAAAATCAAGTAGGTATAACATGGCATAGAAGTATATATTTTAAAAATTTAAAAAAAATCATTTGGAAAAAAATATTGCATTTACAAATTAAAGTCACTCTTACAGGCTCCAAGTATACATATATATATATATATATATATATATATATACACACACACACATATATATATATATATATATGTACACATACACATTCCTCTGCCATGCATTAGAAGATCAGGAAACTGTTTACTAAATAACTCTTCCCTATAGTGGTGAAATCCATAAAGATTTTAGAAGATAATCTGAAAGAGCACCATAGAAAAGACTGATGTAGAAAAGGTTACATAAAGAGGTCACAAATGCCTGAAAACTAAAAATGAACAACATTAAATGAAAGAAATCTCTGAAAGATATTATTAAGAAAGTGAAAAAAAACAGAGCCAAATTGCAATGTAGAAGGAGATGCTCACAAACAATCTCCCATAGCTTTGTATTTAGTATACATGAAGAACTTAATTACATCAAGACCAAAACAAATGTAAGGGGAAAATCCATGAATATGAGGAAGTTGCCTTTAAGAAAAATAATGAATGACTTGAGGTTATATAAATCTATATAAGAATATCAGGAACTTAGAATGTTATTAATGAAAGAGTTTAAAAACCTGTGAAGTACTGAAAGAGTGAAAATCAGCTTGTACTAATGAAAGAAAAGTAGCCTTGCCATTAATTAGCCTGAGAGAACAGACACATATAAGACACTATTAACTAAAAAAGGTGTTTCTTCCAATATGGTGCATTAGTTGTAAAACGCCATGGGATTTCCCTCTTTAAGTGATAACTTCTTTCACACCAATGATGTCCCAGAACCACTGCTATATTCATACACTGGTAGAAAAACCTAACAGGTAAATTGCCTACATGTCACATCATCACCCAATTTTTAATTATTACCCGCTTCTAATTATATCTCAGAAACAGAGTTCAGTCTAGTCTGTTTCTCTTAGACTCTCCTTGGAATCTATCAGCACAAGCCCATATACCTTATGAAAGACACTTCTCTCCCACTTTTGTGAGGCAGCAATATATAGTTCTGAGGGAATAAACCCTTTTGGGTCAATGGGGAACCTTTTGGAAATCCTAACATGGGAAAATGTTCAACCACGTTCCAATATGGCTTGCAAGTTCAATAGAAACTAGGAAACAACCAACAGAAGGAGAGATTAGGTGACTCATGGTCACAAGTCCTCTCTCCACACAGAACTAGGGGATGAACACTCAGCAACTCAGAATTACTTGGGGATATAAACCCAGGCAGCCCTAACCATCAATGACAACCTTCTTGGGCCCCCTTCCACCCTTCCACGCTGTGGAAGCTTTTATTTTTTGCTTACTCGATACACTGCATTGGTGCTCACTCTCTCGGTCTGTGAACTCTTGTTTGGAGCTGGAACACTCACTGTGGAGGTAAGGCTCTCTGCTCAATTTTTCGAGCAAGGGAAGCCAAGAATCTGAGCTTGGAGCTCAAGCTGCAAATCCGGTTACAGTTCCATGAAGTACCTATCTCTGCTACATCAAATTAATAAATCTCAAACTGTCAAAGTAAGTCTTATGTCTAGTGTTCTTTGGCTGATTAGGCTGTAGAAATACGATAGAAATATGAAAACAATACAAACGTGGTACCTCTCAAAAGGTAAGGAAAAAATTGCTTTAAGACTGAGGAAAGTGAAAATCACCTGGTGATCACTGAACAGACCCTGGTCACAAAAACTCCTTATCTGAGAAATTTAGAAAGGAGCAAAGAACATCTGGTGAACATCAAACAGGCCATCCAGTGGCTAAATGCCTCATCTGGAAATTTTAGAAGTAATTAAACTTCCCTAGTACCTCAAGTTGGCATCTGATTCTAAGCCTCCTTCAACTTTTATAAGTTTTGTAAGCAGCTAAAATTTATATACATCTCTGGAATGCCATGCTAAAAATCATTTTACAACCCTAAGCTCCTGCCTTAAAATTCATAAATGCTCCTAAGGAAAATCCACCACAATACCTTAATCCTCTAGCTGAGGTTACCCTGAACCCTCTTGAAGCATGCTTCCTTTCCAATAAACTTTCCTTTTTCAAGTCTATAATGTTGTTGGTAAATTCTTTTTACCAATCCGCAAGTGGACGACTTATGAGTTAGACATTATAGAGAAAGTTTGAAATAAAAATAGTAATGTTACTGGAAAGGAGTCCTGCTCCAGACCCCAAGAGGGGATTCTTGAATCTCACACAAGAAAGAATTCAGGGTGAGTCCGTAAAGTGGAAGCAAGTTTATTAAAAAAGTAAAGGAATAAAGAATGACTACTCCATAGGGCTGATGGTTGCCTATCTCTATGGTTCTTTCTTGATTATCTGCTAAACAAGGGGTGGATCATTCATGCCTCCCCTTTCTAGACCATATAGGGTAATTTCCTGACCTTGTCATGGCATTTGTAAACTGCCATGGCTCTGGCAGGAGTGTAGTGGTGAGGATAACCACAGGTCAGCCTTGTTGCCACCTTTTTGGTGTATTTTAGCTGGCTTCTTTCCTGCAACCTATTTGATCCGCAAGGTCTTTATGACCTGTGTCTTGTGCTGACTTTCTATCTCATCCTGTGACTTAGAACGCTGAGCCATCTGGGAATGCAGCCCAGCAGGTCCGGCCTTATTTTCCCAGTCCCTATTCAAGATGATGTTGCCCTGGTTCAAATGCTTCTGACAGAAATATCTATCTAAAGAATCAGGTGAAATTGAGCCTATAATACTGAAATGCCAGTTTTAAAATAATAGCAAATACCAAGAATAATAATAGAACACACTAATTAGTAACTTTAAAATTATTGTTTAGAGTTAAATGACTACTCAAGTGACCTATAATTTAACATTTTTTTAAATTTTATAAACATCTAATAATAAGCATGTGCATATTACCTCCTTTCATATATTCTGAATGAGAATTCAATGAAAATTATAGCCTTTTTCTAGATTGTGTGGTTTTATTTATATTGGTTACAATAATGTAATAAAGTCTGCAGAAATTTTATAATATTAGACTAAAATAATTTAAGTTCTGTTACATTTCTACTTCTAAATAATGATGGCTATATTTATCAATGATGGAGTGAAAATTAAACGTTCTACTTATTCTGTTGTTCTAACATCTAAACATATGTCTCGGTAGTAATATACTACCATACTATTTTTATAGATTATTTAAAGTAAATACAGAGTCTTCATGAAAGAAAAATTGGTATTTGGGCTTTGAAGGTGGAAATGCATACAAATTTAAACACTCTTTATTAGCATCTTAACTCTTGCTCTTCTTTGCTTTCTATGCCCTAAATACCAAGCACTTAGTTGGTAATTAGTACTTTTACAAGAAAATTGCTTCTTTGCTTCAGGTCAATGATCAGCAATAATTAAAGTAGCTAAGGCACTAGAAAAACAGGCTAGAAAAAAGAAAGATGTAGTAACTCAATCCAGTTTTTAAGTTGTTAATTAAAATAGGCAAAGACACATGTAAAAAAACTAAATCCCTCAATCAATATAAGTGATTCCATTTTTTGTGCCATTCAATACTCTTTTATCTTAATTTAGTCTTTATTTTATTGCTAAGTTTTTGTAGTGAGATTTAACAGAACAAATGATAGAGGGGTGAATTTGGCTTTGACTTGCTTCATCAAGGAAGAATCAAAGAACTAACATTCAAAAATGAATGTCATTCCCCAGGTAATCTAGGTATAGGGTACCCATTCCAAATAGAGGAAGTAACCTGATTAAAGATACAGAGATTACAAAGCAGAACTCAGCTTGGGAATCATCTAGGTATTGAACTGGGGGAAAATCACTCGAGAGAAAGAAATATTCAAATGCTATTATAAAGGTACTTTACTTTTTCTTTTGTTCATTTACTCATTTTAAAAAAGTATTTATTTTTGTCAGGCATGTGTCACTTCTTGAGATACAATAATAAGCAAAACAGAATCAGCCCCACCCTATAAGAGGAAAATGTAGACTAACAGTTTTCTAAATATATAATTATAAATTCATATACATGCCACAGATGAAAGAATATAAAACTTAGACTTTATAACAAGGCATTTATTAAAACATTGGATTAGGATGATAACCAAATTAGTGGTACTTTGTAAGTTTTAACTAAAGAATTCTTAGGCATTTGACAATCTTCTTTCAAAAAAGCACATATAATATGTCACACAAGATTTTTAAAATGTACTGCTGAAGCAGCATCATTGTCTGGGGTAAATACCTGGGATTCGTCATCTGCCATAGAGAAGATTAACAACAGGGACACATGTGGATGGGTTAAGGAGTGGAAAGCTTAATAGGAAAGCAGCTCTCTCTGGTGCGGAGAGGCATCCAAAAGGGAAAAAGACAGCGTTTAGAGGACAACGGGTTTTATAGGCAGGCTTGAGAAGGTAGCATCTGATTTACATAGGGCCCACAGATTGGTTCCACCAGGTGTGACATTTACATAGTGAACAGAGAAGGCTGGTGGCCCCACCCTAACCTTGTTATGCAAATTGGCTTTCTACTTGGCTAGCGCCATCTTGTCTGCTCCTTATTACACCTGGCTGGCAAAGAGAATGGAAGATGGAGCTGCCATTTTGATTGGGCCTTATCACAGGTAGCCTGTTGGCACAACTGCTGACATTTGCCTGTGCAAGCTTCTATCTTAATTATCTATGTCTGCAGCTCGATTTTACCAGCTGCTCTTTGTTAGTAAAGAAAATTATGTGGGGGTTGCTTTTCATTAAAAGGAAACCTTAGTGAGGAATTCCATAACCTTACTCTCTGCCTAAGTAATTTCTTAACTCCTATACCACTACAATAAGTGATCATTAGAAATGATATTATGTTCCAAATCAAACTGAAATATTTAAAAAGAATAAAAATGTAAAAGGATAAAACTTTTTCAAGTCTTATTTTGGTTTTATTATTTAAGTAGAGAACAAAACTTCTACAAAGGACTGCAGTCAATCTAATTTTTTATTATATTTATTATTCAGCAATAATCTGGGTAGAAATTGCTAGAATAAGAAGTGCGCAGCACTAATTGATATCCACACTTATGATTTGATACTTCTCTTAATAGACAGACTTTCTTAAGCTTTGTAGGAAGACCATTTTGAATAGAAGTTTTTACACATAAGATTTAGTAATAACCCAAGATTCTATGTTTATATTTTATTGTTGTAAACAGCTGTGTCATAGCAAACTAGCTCTGCAGGAAAAACAGATAATTTTTAAAAGACATAATATAGCATTTGCTAATTCTTTGGAGTAGCAATTCTCCCACAATAGCCAATTCCAATCTATCAAATGTTCTTGAACGTGGACTTTAGAAGAAGTGTGGATAAAGAGCTTCGGCAGGCTGTGTAAGCTGGTTGCCGACAACAGTGGTTTCATCTTTAATGACATATTTTGACATAGTTAATTCATTTGTGTCCCCAATTTTTTCTAAACCTCTTGCAGAAATTACAATATTTGGAAAACTATTTTTAAGTAATATGAAAGGTAATACACAGCACAAGACTCCATTCTAGGCTCTCTTTTTTTCTTCTCTTAATTCGCCATCTTATTTGCAAGAGACAATATGTTTTCATAAATGGTGAGTTTGTGATTATTTTTCCTTGCAAAATAAAACAAATAACACTGCAAGTCAGTGCACACAAAGCAAGGTTGCAGAGTTTTGGCAAGCCACACAACTTTTTGGCTTTCTTCCTATAAAGGATAATATTGAGCTACATTGTTAATTCCTTCTGGCCTCAAGTCTGTAGATTTTAGCTTTGAAAATACTGCCAGGTACTGTTAAGCAAAAATGTCACAACCCAATGTATCATATTTCTTCCTGGATGAAAATTGTTTCTTGTGATAATGATAAAAATAATCAAAAGAACCAACCTAAACAAAAAGAAGCATGACCAATACCATAACATATTTATAAGAGGCATCAGAATTCAGAGGGTTGTAGTGGAGCAAGCATAGAAAGTCAACACCAAGACAAAAGTATGCCAAATTGCAGGGTCTTTATTGCTGGCGGCCATGGAGGACTCGCATCTCTCCAACCCGTGGCCCCGAAAGGAGGGTGTCAAGACTTTTTAATACCCATAAAACCACCTCGGGCATGAGAGTGAGGGGCGGGGGGTGGGGGTGAGGGGCTTCAGACATTCTGAGGGCCAGGGGATTCTGTCAATCACCTCCCGGGTGGAGATGAGGGTGAGGGGCTCTGGACATTCTGAGGGCCAGGGGACTTTGGATATTCCGATTGCTACTTAAGTGGTCATTAGTTTACACATTGTCTGGGTAGGGTGGAAATCACAGACCTTAATTACTTATTACAAGTCACAGGGGCCAAGATGGCCTGGGTTTGGACTGCTTGCCTGTCACATTAGGGGTTACAGAGAGCAGTTTCAAACGAGGTATGCAGTTTTATGGGATTTTTACCATGTCACAAGAGATTAAGAATATCAGAAGTGAGGCATTAGGGAAACAGTCTACTGGTCAATATGTTACCGTCATTTAACAAATATGCTGGGAGAAGGCTCCAGGGAATTAGGAATCACCATCATTATCCCTCTAAGCCTAGTAAGAAATCAGAAATGAAAGAACATATAAACATCATATCACAAAGAAAGGATAAATGCTTGGGGTGATGAATACACCATTTATCCTAATGTGATTATTATGCATATTATGCCTGTATCAAATATCTCAGGTACCCCATAAATACATATACCTGCTGTTTGACCACAAAAATTTAAAAAAAAAAAAAAAGTAAAACAAACTTTTTCAGCAAAACCCCAAGGGTATGATATATTAACCAGAATCTACCTGCAAAGTAAAAGAGAAAAACAACAACAATAACAAATAAATGAGAAGTGAAAATAATATTTTGGGAGATAAAAAAAGGAATTATGGATGTTTCTTATTCACTAATTGAACCTATACTGAGTAAGGTAAACATTTTGTCATAGTTCATAGAATAATTGGTTTGCTCATAGAGAAAAGAGAGCAGGACATCAGAGTGTAGTAGAAGTAAAGGTTAAAAGAAGCATAGATTATATAAAAAATTCAAAAAGGAAGTATTCACAAGTTTTATAGACTCTTGAAGAATAAATAAAATGAAGGGAAGACCGTTCTAGCAACATTTGGGTATCTGAAATTTGAGGTCTTCTCTTCCTTCTTAGTGATCTTCATCCTCATACTACATTTTTTGTCTTTGAGCCATAAACTCTGTGCTGCTGCTTTTTGTGCTAAATCTGATCAGCTCTCTGACTAGCTTTGGAAATCATCATCTATTCAATCTTTTACCCTCTGCTATCTAAATTCAGAATCTCTGTTCTTGAAATCTTTTATAATCTGAGTTATTAACAGCTCTTCAGTTTGGCAGTCTCATGTGTGACTTAGAATTTCTCTTTGTCTGGGATTCACCCCCTCAAAAAAGTGACTCCGCAGAAAGAAAACAAGGCTTTTTTCCTTGCAACAATTATATCTAATTAGAATCAAAAGGAGATACAGGTGGATTTGAAGCAGATCACAGCCAACAGATGAAAATTCATTTGCGGGAATATCCTTATATTTTCAAAGATCTTGTTGACATGCCAAATTTACTTTTCCTTCTCTTAAAATATTTGATTTTGGAAATCAGAGTACACATTTAACAACCAAAGAATTGAGCCAACTTACATTTTCATTTTCTTTTATAACATGATTAATATCAGGATTCCTGTGAACCCCGAAGATCTGAGATAGGTCTCAGTTAATTTAAAACGTTTATTTTGCCAAGGTTGAGGACGCAAGCCTGTGACACAGCCTCAGGAGGTTCTGATGACATGTGCCTAAAGTGGACAGAGCACAGCTTGGTTTTATACATTTTAGGGAGACATGAGACATCAATCAACACATGTAAGATGAACATATGTTCCGAAAGGTGGGACATAGGAACATATGTTTGGTCTGGAAAGGCGGGACAACTGAAAGAGGGAAGGGGGCTTCCAGGTACTAGATAGATAAAAAAGAAATAGTTGCATTCTTTGGAGTTTCTGATTTGCCTCTCCAAAGGAGGCAATCAGATACGAATTTCTCTCAGTGAGCAGAAGGATGGCTTTGAATAGAATAAGATGCAGGTTTGTCCTAAGCAGCTCCCAGCTTGTCTTTTCCTTTTAGCCTTTCTCTTCAGCTTTTGCTGCCCCAAGATTTATTTTCCTTTCCTACTTCCCATTAACTCTGGACCTTCAAGACATGTTGCAGAGCACATAATCAGGACATCTGTAAGGCAATTTACACAAAAGTAGTTATCTACATCTGTCAAGGACTGTGAAGTGTTTTAGATTTTACCCTACTTACACCTCAACAAGTTAGTATGCCATAGTTTCATGAATGCTAGTAAAAGACATGAGACTTCAGGGTCAGAAATAAAGGACAATTTATTAATCACAGCAATGGCAGTACTTGGAGTGTTAGGGTCAGGTAATACATGCACACACAGTGAATTGTCTTATAGAAGAGAAACTGCAATTAGGGAACTCAAATATTTTGTAATGGGATTAAGTATGGCTGCCCTCTGCTTTGGAGTAAGACATTATCTCTGCACTAAGGCTGTTTGCTACACAAACCTGCTCGAGTCGATGGTTTGGGATAAGATTAAATCTGGGCCTCTGTTCCAAGATGTGCAGAAATATACAAAGCCCACTGAGCATTGCTCCCAACAATCAGGAAGGCCAGGAAATGTGCAGTAAGAAAGAAACACACTTTTATTCTATTTTGGTGTAAAGATACAATATTTCAAATACAAAAGGAAAGTTTTTTATGTGAAATTTTTCTTCGTGATTTAGCAGTAATTTACTTAATGACCTTCAAGTACTCAACTTGAAAATGAAGGTGTCAGGATATAACTCTGTATATCTCTCTTTCTCTGCCTCCTTTTCTCTCTCTCTCTTTCTCTCACACACGCACACACACACACACGCATGAGAAAGAATTAGCTACCAGTACTGCTGTAAGTATTACAGTGTCACCTAAAAGGTCAGTTAGCAGTTATAGTTTCTAGTATAAATTTTCTATTGAGAGCTCATATTTAGAATGGAAGCTGGGATGCTCAAGTAACACCTTGGTAGGCTGAAGCCAGGCTTTATTATTTTTGTGTTGTCTTTGAAAATGTCTGAATCAAACCCATTACCCTTCAGAGAAGATTGTTAGTTTGTTGAGTTTTGGTGAAACAGGACTACAAGCTAGAAGAGAGCATCTCTTTCAAGATAATGGTAGATAGTCCTGAATAGGAAAAAAAAGGAAAACCTGGAAAGCCACTTGTTTATGGTACACTGAGAACTTTGTTGTATTGAGACCCTTGTTACATACAACCTACGCTGTGGTGAGGACACAGGACAACTTTTCTGCTATGTTTGGAATTTGAAAAAATCTTTTTTGTAAAATCCCATTATGTCGTATTTACTTAAAAAAGAGTAAAGAGAAGGAATATTGCCTCAGAGGAGGCAAGATCACCAAAAGGTCAGCCTATCAAATGATTAGTATAAAATTTATTATGGGCAGGTGAAAATCAGAGGCACTGAGAAATTTCAGTAAGTCAATACAAGGAACTTCAACTGCTAATTTCAAACTTAGATATTCTGGATTTTGTTTTAATAATATTGTTTTTTTTTTCTTATAAGACATGAATAGTAATGATATATGTAACAATAAAAGAGAATTTGTCTAAGGCAATCTGACTATAATGTCTATGTAACTCAAACAATAGAAATTTTCCTAAATTTACTTAAGCTGCATATCTAGAACCAATAACATTAACTTGCTTTTCAAGATTGTTCATATTACAAAGTAATTTAATAAGTACTGGGTTAAGGTTATATTTGTTGTTGTTATTTTTAATTAATGCAATTTACTGTTCTCTATTTGCCATGTGGAGTATTTTAGGTATTTGTTTCTCCTTTAAAAGTTCATTTCAGAGAACTAAAGAATATTTTAGTCATAGTTATAGGGAGGAAGTCTTCAGGTTTTACCTAAGTATTTAAGAAATATGAAGAAACAAAATGACTTTGTATTTAATTTCCATGCTATTACTATTTTGCTATAAAGCATTAAGAAATGTTTGCTTAGATTGTGCTTAATTTCTGGCAACATGGCTTATGTTTCTAAAACACAGAGATTTCCATCCTCTGCTCCATTCCAACTAAATTGAAATATCAAAAGAGAGGTCTTGGGAACATGAATTTTTAGCAAGTACACTAGCTGATTCTGATAATTAGATTGGGAAATGCTGGCACCCAACAACTGAGTCTGTGGGTCTATCTATACAAATGAAGAAAAGGCTAATTGGGCCTCACATCCAAATAACTTAAACATTAAATTAAGTACTCTTAACCATAACATTTCACATTTATTAAGCTTGCTTCTCTGGTAGATACGTTGTTAAATACTTTATATGTAGTATCATGTTTATCACTCATACCCCTCCTAAGAAGCAGGGTAATGTTATCATGTGCACCTGATTGATTATGAAACGAGCTCAGTGAAGGTAAGGAAATTGTTGAAGGGGAAAGTGGAGTAAGGGATGTTTGAAACCAGGTCTGCTAATTCTGGAATCAGAGTTCTTAACTTCCTGCCTTAATTACTTATTTGCATCCTCAGATTTCCAGAAAATATATCTCCTTTTCTGTTTCTTTGGCCAAGTTCATGAAGATTATTGTAATTATAAAAATTTGCTCTTTAATAATCCTTCTATCCCTGCCTCATTCCAAATTCTAAATTTTAGATGCACAGAGAAACACAATAGAATGTCCTATCCCAAAAATTATCCTGACATTATAACATGCATCTGTACCATAAGAAGTTCAAATGCTAATCACATACTCACTTTCATTTTATCTATCTGTGAAGAGAGAAAGGGAACACTCTCTGGCAGCATTAAATTTTCTCCTAGGAAAATTCCAAATTTATTTTTCATGTTTCACACCCAACATTAACAAAATGGCAACATACAAATGTATACTTTCTTTGCATAGAGGTCTGCTAATATTTTCTTGTGTTTTAATGGTGCTTTAACTTCTAACTACAGGCAGATTCTACCAAGGTGGCATTAAATGAACCATTCTTATCAATGGGAGTTTTGAATGTGGTTCAAGTTCTTTTGGTACACAGCAGAAAGCAACTAAATATGGTAAAAATAAGCAAATGTTGCACAGATGCTCATAGCTGACTTCTTGGTTTCCAACTTATTAAATGGTCTTTTTGCAAACCTATAGATTGTTATTCATGCAGATTTTCTATCGAGGGTGCTTCAATAGAGACTGCCTATTCTGAGTTAATGAGAAAAGTCCTAATTAAGCTAGCCATATGTTCAATTGCATTTATAAATGGAAAAAATAGCCCTTTTTTGCTGCTGATACTACCATTGTTGTCATCTCCTGCTGCTATGGGTGTCACTGAAGCAGTTACTGTTTCAGCAGTCTCTTCTATATTCCAGCATGTTCATTCCAGACCTGTACTCTGTTTCATGAGATATTCTTGGCACGCACAGCTGAATGCCTGCAATGCTTGCTTATGAAAATATCTTTCTGAAGATCTATGTCTGTATTGAATGCAACTATGTCTTCAATTTTGCCCTGGGGATATAGATCTAGCAATTCTGCCAAAACATATTCTTTCTTTTCAAGCATTTAATCTATTCTGTAGCACATGGAGAGCCCAGGAGTTAGGATTGCCCTACATAGCCCTTGTCCCTTTTGCCATGATATTTAGGTTTCGCTTTTGGCCTTTTCTTCTGTGCAGGTGCAAAGCATTTCTTTGAACTTATATCTTCACTTGAAGTCAGGTAAATAAGCTAAGTGTAAAAGCTGCACTACCTTGAGCCTAAAACTGCTTAGAGAAACCTTTTTTTTTTTTTTTCCAACTACCTATACCTAAATATTTGAAAATTGTAGAACTAAAACTTCTAAATTCTTGATGATATCAGAATAATGTTTAATAGTATAATACTATTTATTTACTCTACATTCTTAATTTATATGATAAGTATGTGTGGTGCTCTTACTATGACCTCTGGGTTTTCTGTGGAATAAAAAATATATATTTAGCATCCATTAGCAGAGGTCTCATAGCCATGAAAAACAGTGGTTTTAGTGAATGTGTGTATGGGTTCAGTGAATCTATGTTAATTGTAAAGGGGTTTGGATAATTCTGATGCCTTGTCTACAGAAGAAAAGGAAAAAAAGGCTTATACAAATATAACAATAATGAGATGGATTTTAAGTGTTTCAGCTGTTTCTATTATTTAGTATTAGCCAGGATATACTCAGGTAACTATGTATGAGATGCAATTTAATGTTACCAATTTTGTTGATGAGTAAATGAGGTTTCAAAGACTTAAATGACTTACTCTATGGATCCCAGCAAATAAACCAAGGAAATCAAATTACGAAATGTCTGCTCTTAACAACCACACTCAAATATATAATTTCATTATAGTTTCCTTTTTTCTCTTTGCATCGTTATCAAAACAACTACTGTTTCTCAAATTTATTTTGTTAGATGTCATAGGATAGAAAAATTTTTTCTGATATTATTTTCCAATTGAGTGATAGCAACTAATAAACTGTCTTTTTCTAGTCACCGTACTAGAGTTAATAACTAGATTTTGGTTTATTGTCTTAGGTGTTTCAACTAAAGAATTATATCAACTGCAAATGGTGCTTTTATTTTCTTTCAAAATGTGTGTTTTATTAGTATATGAAATAATTTCTAAAACAATGTTACATAATAAAATATATAGTAAATTTATCTCATCTCTGACTTTTGAAAATTCTAATTTTTCTTCATAGACTTGATGTTAGAATTTGAATTAAAATAGATATTCTTTAATGTATTTAAAAGTAGATTTCTGTACAAAGGTAATCAATATTTTCTTTTTTATCTGTTACAGATACTGAAATTTAAGAAATTATTGTCAAATTGACAATGTGATATTCTTCTTTTGGCCTATTGTTTTGATACAATCACATAATTTGACTTCCTTAGCCACATGAATTTGTTATTTATTCAATATACTACATTTGACTTTATACTTAATTCTTTTAATATGTTGCTAGATTTGAATTTAGATATATATTCCTTAAAAGGGTTTCCTTGGAATAAGCAAGAAGGACCACTTGCTAGTCTTATCCTATCTCATTTTAACTATTTGACTGCTATTTGGAATCAATGAATAATAGAAAATAGTTTCAAGGCTTCTTAGATTTTTATTTTTTCTCTCATAACACCTTTTAAAAAATTTATAATACCAAATAATTTTAAAAATCACACACATGAGCATATATATATTGCATATAGATGGTACACATAGAAAACATGTTAATTATCAAGCAAATGGAAGGGCACATTTGTGAGGGTAGACTTTTTAAAACTTCTGGTTTCCACTGGTTCTCCAGGAAACAGACTCCAACATGGAGACTCCAGTGCAGGAAGACTATTTGAGAACGTTTTATGGATTAATACCATTAAAACGGTGTGGAAGAAATTAGATTGGGCAGAATGAGAAATCGAAACAAAGTGCAGTTCCAACAAAAGCAGTAGCGAATCTTACAGTTCTGCTGAGATTTCCTGCGGAGCAGAGCTCTGTGCAGCCCCAGAGCAGTATCTAAGGTGGTACCCGTGAACCCCAGAGCCCCAGAGGGCGTGTGTTACACGGTGCTCTTTTTGTCTTTGCCATCCACAGATGGCTTGATAAAAGCGTGGTTTGACAGCCCTCTGTATTTTGAGCTCTCGCTGCGCATTTAGGGAGAATCAGGTCGCACAAACAAACTGAGGATGATAAATGCAGGATTTTATTTCCAATGAAACTGGCTGTCACTGGGAGGGAGAGCTGGAAAGCATGAAGCAGGAAGGTGGTCCACCGCCATCAAGCCATCCCTCTGAAGTCAAACTGCTTCTCGCTCATGTCAAACTCCTTCTTTTATCTCCTCTGTCACTCCACTGCCAGTGGAACTTGGGGTTTTTATGGGTACAGGATCGGAGGAAGGGCGGGCCAGGGTGCTTTTTAGAAAAGCAACATTTGAGCAGGAAAACAGGAATACATGTTCTCACTTTGGGCCGCGGGGTAGAGACTTGAGGGTGGGATCTCACCAGGGACTATCCTCTTCTGCCATTTCCCTGCTTCCAGTCCATATATATCAACCGTGGAGCCAAATTTTTTCTGCCAGAGGAAATTCCGGAAAGCATTTAACCACCAGCACTCTCAGCAGCTGGGTCAATGAGCTGTACAGTTCGGAAGGAAGAATCCATGTGGTTTCCACAGCTTCCACTGAAACTGCCTAGGCTTTTCAGTTGTTCCTTCGCCAAGTATTTATTCTACAAAAACTTTTTAACAGGTATTTCTCTGAATACTAAGGATATAGCCTTTAAGAGAAAGACAAAACTTCCTGCCTCTTTGAAGTTTATATTCTAATGAATAAGATAAATAACTATATGAAGGGCATACAGTATTAGTTACACGCCAGGCCTTATAGTATTTTACATATATCTACAGATTTAAACTTAACAAAGAACATACGAGTTAAGAACTAATATGATCTCTTACATTATTTTTCCAGTTAAACGGTATTTTTGAAAACGAATTCATTAAATTATAGTGATTTTATTGTATATTTGTAAAAACATGTGTTAGGTCAATAATGATATTTAGGCCTAAAGTCTCCATAGAAGTTTATGCATTCTAAAGGAATATATTACCTGATTGCTATTCCTGGTAATACTACCTCGTATATTCATGATCCCATAACTCTTGGCAAAAAGTTTATATTTAAACCAATCATTAAAATATTCTATCAATAAGTCTATTGATTCTCTTTTCCATGACTCATGTTCACTATTTTGACAATATTTTGATATTTCATTATGTACAAATGGAGAATATCTAAAGAGAATAATATGAAGTCCACTGTAAAGAAATTTACAGTGAACTTTTTTGGAGGATGTATCATCTGAATTAGAATGCTGTACACAGAGACTAGAAATCACATCTTTGGAAAAGAGATAACTTTGATCTTTAGTCCACAAACCAAGTCATAAACAGTGGATTGAATAACAATAATTACAAAAGCTTTTAACAATTTAAGAAACACTCCAGTTCAAGTTTTCGCTTCCAGGAGGGACTGCTATTTGGACGTGATAAAAGTATCACTGATTAATGAAAACTGTATTCCCTTTGCTTTATTCCTTGGCATGTTCTAAAAAGGGTGATCCACCAACCTTTCTGAACATAATTTATTTGATTATTTTATTATGGACATCTGTCTCCTGGGGTTTTATTAATTTCATTTCTTTTCACAGGCAGACATTAGTGATGACTTAAGACGTGTAAAACTGAATTCAACCAGTTTGTGCACTGCATTCTGGATTTCTTCCTCTCTCAGAAGACTTAGAATTTAGAGAAATGCTGAATATATTTCTTAATATGTAATATTCCCATGTGCTTTGATAATGCTGTGTATGGATTGAGTTAGTAATTCAAAAAACAATTCATGTCACAGATTGCAATTAGTGTATAGTGTATGTAAAATAATTTAGTAGAACTAATTACGTATTGTTATTAAAATAATAGGGGCACAATGATTAATCTCAAAACAAATTGAAAAAATAAATAGTTGCAGTCCAATATAGAATTACACTATGAAATAAACATTCAGACACATGAAAACAATTAACTGTGTAATTCTTCAGTATTATTATCAGAGATTGATGGAATACTCAGGACAGTTGCTTATCAATAAACACCCGATTATGTCTTTTGAATCAGGAATCAGGCTATATAAAATTGTTCATGGAGTCATATAATGTAAGAACTGAACAATCTGTAAGAATATTTGTGCTAGTTAATATTATACTATGTATTAGAAATATTTTAAAATGTGTTACTGGAATACAGTGTTACGAATATAAATTTCCATTTATAAATTAATGTTGTCTACATATAAGATAAAATCTAATCAGCTATATTAATTTGGAAAACATTACATAACAATATCATATTTTAAAAGTCACTAAAACCAAGTCATCAGTAATAAGGCATCTTTATGAGAATAATTTTAGTAAGTTTAGAAACCAATAAATTACAAAAAATAATATAATTGAGAACCTGTCTCCTTTTGGAAAATAAAGATGATAAAATGAATGTTTTCTAAGTCTTAAAGAACAAACATCTAATCTATATTTTAGTTTTCAGAAATTTCAATGTCAGAAAGGTTTCATAATTATATAAATATTAAAGTTACATATATCTTTGTCAGTAAAGAAAATAAAACATATAAAACACTTAATTCTGGTAAAACCAACATAAGATTAACTTTTGTTCTCTTTTAAAATGTATGAGAAACTTTAAATGCCGTGAATTTAGAAATGCCTATTTTAACTGAATAATGTCACAGTTTGTAATATAACCATACTTTTTCCTGCCAAAATATTGTTTAAGTATAATTACTATGAATTTCAAAGGTGTGCAGAAACTTTAACAAGCATAATGTAATCAAGACTTGAAATGCTTAGCTAAAGCTGACCTTTAAATATGTATTCTAATCAATAAGGAAATTTTATTTAGCACCCTGAAATAGCACTCTGAATGACATTATAGAGTAATAAGGTAGAGTGCACTTGAACAAATAAACTTTCAAGTATGGTAATACATTTTAAAAATTATAGCGTCAATGCAAAGAAGAATATGAAATATATATGTAAATTATATTTACGATAAAATAGTAGATTTTAGTTGTGACTCAGAATTGAGTTTAAGTAAATATTTTAAATGTACAGTTCTTTTTAACAAATAGTAATGTTGAAGTTACATTAGGAAAACCCAATTCAAAAAGGTAGGTTTCAAAATCACAATTCTACTTTTAATATTTAACTAAATGTAGGAAGTATCACTGCAATGGTAGGACAAACTGGGGAAAAAAAACTGATGTTTTGTTTGTTACTTCAATAACGTCACCATGTTTTTAGGTGCAGTTAATATGTAAAATAGAGCAATAAATATGATCAACTATAATTTCATTCTCTTGAGATAACCCTTTAATATGTATATTTGTTGATATGTATATTTTAATTATCTGCCATTTACGTTGGACGATCTGTTGTTAGAAATACGATTATTTCCTGAACAATACTGTTTTATCCTAATTCCCACTGAGATGGCTTCTGATAAGACACAAGGTAATTCCCTCCACATTGTTCAGTCAGGGTGACACAGTTGAGATTCAGTTCTCCCAGGCAGTAGTGATGTTTATAAGTGTTTTTCAGAATTGTGTTGTACTTTCAACAATTCAGCATTCTCTGCTGAACTTTTTGTCTGTTTATGCAATCATTTTTTTAGAAGGAGCATTGTGCTATGTTAAACTATCTTTTATATTTATAATACTGTTTTGTTTCTCTGGAGGAGATAAAAAATGATCAAGTCTCAACATTTTGTTAGGCACTATGAGTTCAAAATATTCCACCAAATAAAAACTAAGGCAGAAAGAGTTAATAGAGAAACGAAAGACATAAGATACGTGTCATGGTGAAGTCAAGAGAGTGCTCTAGAGTATTATTCACTAGCTAAGTGCAATTACAGTATGCAGAGTTAATGTCATTGAATGAATGAGAACATACAGTAGAAAGTACTAGGCTGATTCTCTTTAGTTAATAGTACATGGCAGCACTCATGGCATAATATGAATAACATTGAACTATATATATGTGTATATATATATATATATATATATATACACACACACATATGTAAGTAAATTTAAGATATATTTTAGATAGAAATATATTTGAACCAAATTGGTGATGATAGGGAGAATATTAATTAGGAAATGTGCGAATGTACTTATATATATGGGTATATATTATATACACTGTTTTAAAATATTCCTCTTCTTTTTTTATATTATTAATTAGGCCTTGAATATATCATGTGATAATTTTCTTGGTACCTTGTATTGAAATTCCCTATTTATCTTGCAAAACCTCTATTAATGAGCATTTGCTGTTTCCAGTTTTTCAGTGTTATAAGACAGTGAAATACAAGCATGCATCTCCAGATTTTTTAAACTGTTTTATTAACTTAGAATACTCAATCTAAAAAGTTCATACATTATGAGGTCTAGATGAATGAATTATCACATAGTGAACATACCAAGATATCTACTCTCTAGATGAATAAATGAAATAACATCGATTACCCAGAATTCCCACTAGGTCAGGCTCCAACTTATTACTCCCCAGCCTCCTGCCAAAGATAAATAGTCTTTTGATTTTTAACTGTATGTTATAGTTTTGTTTATTTTTAACTCTGTTGTAAGTAAAATCATACAGCATAATTTTTTTTATATCTTGCTTTTGCTGCTTAATAATACATTTTGGGATTTATTTTTTCCTTTTGCATGTAGCTGTAGTTAATACATTTTCATTCCTATATAGTGTTCTATTGTAGGACTTAATCAAATGGATTTCCAACTTTATTGTACTGAATTGGGTAATTTCAATTTGGAACTATGTTGAATATTATTGTTATGACCTTTTTGTACATCTCTGAGGTCATAAAGTTTGTTGAATAAATATTAAGGAGGAGATATAATAGATGTTAGAATTTACATAAGCTCAACTTAAATAAGTAATTGCCAACATTTATCCAAAATGTTTGTATCAATTTGCATCCATTATAATTGCAGGAAATTGCTGATTTTTCCATAAATTTAACAGCACTTGATAATTCCGGGCTATTTAATTTTAGTCATTCTGATTAGTGAATATTAACATTTTATTTGTGATTTTAAATTGCATTTCCTTTTTTGTTCTTTTTTTTTTTGACAGTAATAATTCAGATTGTATTAACATTGATACTGCCAATAAGGGTATTCATCAAGCTCCTATAAAAGTCACAATAAATTATTTTTAGCTCATAAACATCCTCTCTTGTTCTTGGCTTATACCTTTTTTTTTTAATTTTACTTTAGGTGTATACTATATCCAGCATTACTCCCCATGTTATCCCTCTCCACCCTCCCCCTCCCCTGCTGTGCCTCCCCTGCCACCACAACTATCCCCAGTGTGTGATGCTCCTCTTCCTGAGTCCACGTGTTCTCATGCATTTTCTTAATGATTGCAGATATTGAGTAACTTCTCCAATATTAATTCACTTTTTGTAAGTTCTCTTTTGTGAAATGTTCTTGTCTTCTGAACATTTTAATAGTGCCATTTGGTGGACAGAGCCTTAATATTACTGTCATACAAGTTCATCCATTTTTTCCTTAATGATATGTGCTTTTTAGTTCTGTGAGGGAAATCTCTGCCTACTTAAGGGAATGAGATAGTTTCTCACATTACTTCCTGGAAACCATATTATTTTAACTTTAATTTTTATCCTTACAATTAACTTACAATTGATTTTCAGGGGTTATGAAGGGATGCCATGGGAGAAGATCAAGAGCACAATTTATCCTCTCAGGAACCTGTTTCAAATAACAAACACCCTCAAGAATGAAACATCAGTCAATTATGTTCTCTTGCTGATCTTTGCACAGAAATTCTGTTTCCATTGCCAGGTTTTTTGAAGTATAAGCATTTTTGAGATTATGTCTTATGTTTTATATAATCTAATTCTTCCCTAGAATATGTGGTCCAATTATATATCTGCTATTACTAGAAGTAAACTTTCTATTTTGTTTTTAAAACTTTTAAAATATACTTTGGATTTATTGGCTATTTTTTAATTATTTGTTTTCTTATCAAAGCAGGTTTTCAGAATTCTTTTTCCTCTTTTTATGATCGCCTTTACTAGTTTCAAAATATAATAATTGTCAGCTTGTATTGATATAGATAGGAAATCTTTTAATTTTTTTTTGTTACAATTCTGTTTTAATTTTTGTGAATATTCACACTGGAAATTTTTTTCTGACTCTTTATTTTAAACCTCAGGTATCTAGATTCTTGGTTATTTAATTTTTAGCATTATCAGATATCTAGATTCTTGGTTATTTAATTTTTGTAGAGGAAGCGATAGGCTACTTATTCCCTAAAATTATATGAGTTCTCTAAGAAGTGATGAATGTATCTATTTAATTGTCTTATCTTAAGGTTAAGGAAAAGCTTACATTTATTTTATTCCAAAAACTAGAATACCAAAACACATTGGGAATATGCTGGCAATAACATCTCCTAGCAGAAGTAACGTTGACAGAGAGTTGTACCTTGGGACAAAATTTAATTCTTACTGTTTTGGGGGACAAGACTTTCTTTCTATTCTTTCCAGAAACACCAGCATTGGAAGCCAGCTGGGAGAAAATATTTGTTTTCTTATTCATCATCAATATCTTGTTGTTCAGAGGGACTGAATGCAGAGACTTCCATCCACTCCATTCACATTTCATCACTTTGTTTATTTTGTATTGTGCAGGCATAGTTAAGAGTACTCAGCCCTCCACTCCACTCTTTCAGTGCTGCCTTCATTTCTGACTCCTGGAGTTTTTCACTCAAGGGAATTAATTAGGTTTTGCAGAGTACATATTTATTTCCCTTCTCAGTATGTTTTTATTTCTTAATTAACAAATTACAGTGAGTTGCCTTTTCCTTTAGCCTGCTTTCACACACTGCTTTGTAGAAATGCCTTGAGATTTTTCATGTGTGAATGTTTGTATTTCTGAGCTTTCAGGGCAAATATTGATATGAATAAACTATGTAAATATATTTTTGTAAAAATTCTAAAGTATGAACAATAAATACATGGTTTTGTTTCCAACAATTACATTTCATTTGGTTCAAAACCTGCTAGACTGCTTTAGAAACTATACTCTGCTTGGAGTTTATTTTGTTTATTTTTTTTATAATCTTTTAAAACGAAAAAGAACATGGTGATGCAATTTTTTAAAAAGCTTCCATTATAAACTAAACTCACATTGTGCTGCAGTGCTATACATATAGGAAATGTTGACATAATTAAGAATTTTAAATCAGGAAAATTTAAATAGGATTCTACTGAGGGAAAAATATGAAAAAACACACACATAGATTAAGTGTAATACAAAGTGAACATAAATGTCACCTAGATATATAAAAATATTTTTTCCATACAAAAGGCTGAGTGGGAGTGAGATTGATTTCCACTGGCAATAGCAATGGAAGGATGAGCTTAAGAAAGGCTTTTGGTAGAAAAATTGGTTTAAGCAATGCTACAGAGATACGGAAGTGCACAGCACATATGTTGGAAAATATCTAATGCAAAGGGTATCCAAAAGAGAAAAATGCACTAGTTGAAACAAAGAAGATAAGCTGATTTTGGAAAGGGGCTAAGCTTGAAAGACATGCAAACGAATTGATATTGCCTGACAGAAAGGAGAATCTTTGGAGGATTTTGATCAGAGGAGAGTGAGTTATCAATGTGTGTGTGTGTGTGTGTGTGTGTGTGTGTGTGTGTGTGTGTGTATGTGCATGTCTGTGTGTGTGAAAGTCTGGTTACAGTGTGGAGGATATAAAACTATATACTTTCTAACTTTTTAAGCTGAATTTTTGTTTTTGCTACAAATAGATGCCTTGAAAACCTGGAACTCTCTTAGCCCTGTCCTGTACTCATTCCCCAGCATGATGTCTTTTTCATTCTAACTTTAGTGTGGATGTATTGGCTGTGTTCAAAAAGAAACTTTAGACAAATGTAATTTAATAGTTTATTTGAGCAATTCATGAGTCAAGCAGCACTCAAACCAGAAGAGGTGAAGAGAGAGGTCTCCTAGTGAGCAATGAGTATTTATAGACAGAGCACTGAAATAATGTACAGAAATAGCTTTATTGGTTATAGCTAAGTGTTTGTCCTATTTGGAAATGACCTAATCAGTCGGAAGCCTGTGATTGGCTGAAGTTAGGCTGCTTATGATTGAGTGAGACCTGGCTATCTGTAATTAAAAAATATACCCCTAAGTTACGTTCAGTTTGTCTTTGTACTAAGTAAAGAGGTAGTTTATTCTGTAAGAATTGGAAGTGTGGAGACAGTTTCAGGCCAATGGAATTCTCCTGCTTATTTAATTTAACAGGTAAAACAATGAATAAAATAATTGGATGGATGAAGAAAATTGAGACAAGTCAATTAGAATTATATTTCTGTCAGAAAAACTTAGGTCTCTGGTCCTTGGGAGTGAATACAATTAAAGACATTGAGAATGAATATGAGAAACAAAATCAACAAATATTTCAGAGGTAAAATTAGCAGAAACTGGTGACTAACTGGTAACTTTTTATCCATTACTTTGTATGCTCAGGGCTGACATTTAGTTTTCTAGTCTGGGTAAAATTAAGATAGCTTTATCTCTTTACTCTTTGTTTCTCCTGATATTTTTAATTCTTATCCAATACCACCTTGAATAATCATGATGCTACCGATATAAAATGAATACAAAAAGAAGTATATTTTCAGTGAAAGAAAAGAATTTGTCTTGATAAAAATATATTAAATTGAATAATCCGCAACATGTCTACTTGGAGATTCCCCTCCAGGTGTTGAAAAGAAATGAAGGCCATCTTTAAATTGAGGATCAATCTTCATGGGATAATTAATTGAAATTTCAGGAATGGAAGGGATCAACTGGAGAGAAAGAGTATTGAGGAAGATTGGGCACAAATCTCATTCATTTATTCATGCAGTTATAAACTTTGTAATGGAATATAACTGTGAAACAAACACTGAATAGGTAGCTGTATATTCAAAGGTTATTAAGACCCAGTCCTTGTCTTCACTTATGTGTAACATGCTTAATGGAATATAAAATAAAATATTATAGTCTTATTTCAAGTATATTACTTATCTAACAAAATAATCTGCTTTGCAATTTCAAGAAATCTTTCTCTAAAAACTGATTGGTAAACTTTTTTTTTTCTTGGTAAAAAACAAATTAGTAAATACTTTTAATTTGTAGACCATATCGTCTGTCACAACTGTTGGACTATCAGTGCAGCCTTAAAGCAGCCAGAAATAATAGGTTAAAAAAAATGAATGATTTGTGTTCCAATAAGACACTATTTACAAAAACAAGACAATGAAATGAATTTTGCCAGCATGTCTTAGTTTGCGAACCTCTAATGCAGAAATTGATGACTGGGCTGCATCCAGAAGAATGACTAAGAGTTTCCCAAGCATAAAATGTTAATTTCAGGTATAGTACTCTTTTTTTCTCTCCTGTTATAGTAATTTCCATGTAAGTAGAGTTATTTATTTATTGATCTACCACCAATGAAAAGAAAAATGTATTTCCCATGATAGATACTCAATAAATATTTGTTAAATAATTATTTTACCATTAAAGTTGGTCTTTGTACCAGGCAATCAATAATATTTGCAGAAGATTCTGACTATCATTCTACTTTTTAAAATTTTAATAGGTGTTAAATGTTATCAAATATCTCTTTTATCTCTCCTGAAAACATAATTTATTTTATCTTATGAAGCTCTAAGATAATCCAGTCTTACATTCCTCAGATTAATACCACTTAAGCATGTTGTGGATGTTTAAAATAAATATAACCACTTTGTCACCACTATCATCAAAATGTGAAGTCTGTGCCCAAATGCTTGAATATGGAAAGCTTGAAATCACTTTGACAAGTTAGTAAGAGCAAAATTGCCATTTTAAAATTTCCAAAGGTAGGTCATAAAATGCCATTTAACTTCTGCCTTGGCAGCAGGGACAGTAGTATTTGAATTCCTGAATGGTAATATAAGAAGGTTAAGCACATTGAGCTCACTTTCTAAGAGAGGCCATGTTGAGATGTTCCAATGGACAGTTTCAGCAATACTTCTGGTAACAGCATCAATGGCCAACCATATAAGTAAGTCATCTTGTATGGCCCAATTAAGCCCTTCCTGAAATTCTGATCCACAAAACGAAGAAAAAGATTAAGTTTATGCTTTAAGCTACAGAGTTTTGTTGTAAAAATAAATTGCAGCAAGAGTAACTGAATGATAATTGTATATTATCTTTGAATATTCTGTTGTACTTGGTTTGAGCGAAACTAAAAAAGGAACATATTTATTTTTTAATTTTAACCAATATGTTATCAGAATTATATAGAAACTTTTGGTCACTTTCTGTCTTAAGTCTTCTATAATTCGAATACCTTAAAGTTTTGAAAGGATTTTGATACAACCATATGGATTTAGATCTTTACAAGAGGGTATACAGTATATACAATGAAAATATTAATTTATATGAAAGATAACACACTAAAAACTTTACACAAATTATATTTTAATTCATGCAACAAAAAACAACATTATAAGGTAGTGATATCATGCCAATTTTAAAGATGTTGGAACTATGGCATAACAATTGGCCAAGGACACACAGAACAAATCACCAAAATTCTGATTTCAAATGACCATGACTCTAGATAGAATAGATAATTGTTCAATTTCTTTGGTAATTATTGGCAATCCAGTCAAGTTAAATTTTGCATATATATTACTCATGTGTGTTTTCCCAAAACATGGTTTACATCAGCTAGATATAAAATTTGTTTATAGACATAAAATATGCTTACTTACTTTAAGCTTAAAGAAATATCTCTATTTTTAATATATTAGACTTCACAGATATTTGCCTATCATCATTTTACATAATAAACCCCTGTATCACCTTGTATATGTAAAAATGATATAAATGTATATATAATGAAAGAAATTATTTATAATAAATGTTTCACATATATCTAATAAAATATACATGTATATATTTTACAAATATATGTGTGTGTGTATAGCTTTCCCACTCACCCAGATAGAAGTTTTGAATCTTCTGTCTCCAGAAATCTCTAATTCAAGTTTTACTACCCTCATGCTCTGCTATAAAGCTTGATTCTTTTTGGTGGAGAAATCAAGAGAGTAATTGACTTTTTTTTTATTATGGTAATAATGCATAACATAAATCTAACTTCTTAACAATCTTCTAAGTGCCCAGTATTGTTAGCTACAGGCACAATGTTGTATAGCAAATCTCTAGAACTTATTCATCTTGTATAACAGAAATTTACACCTGTTCAACAGCAACTCAACTCCCATTTTCCCCTAGCCCCATCCCCTGGCAACACCATTCTAGTCTCTGTTTCTATGAGTTTGACTAATTTAGATTCCTCATATAAATAGGAATATGTAGTATTTCTCCTACTATGCCTGGCATATTTTACTTAGCATAATGTGTTGCATATTCATCCATATTTTCTCATATGGCAAAATGACCTTAGTTTTAAAGCTGAATAACATTTTATTGTATAAAATGAATGCAGTCATTCCTCTGTAATGCATGAAGTGAAGGTTTTTAAAGACACATATATAAAAGGTATTTCTCAGAGTGCTATTGAGCTGCATGTTGATAATAATGTAATTTTAGTGAATGTATATGATGACAAATCTCTAATGCTTGTAGTAAAGTTTTTAAAGACATATACATACATATGCATATATATATATGTGTGTGTGTATTTCTAGGAGTGCGAAAAAATTCATTTTATATATGCAGCACATTTCCTTTATCTATTCACACATTGATGGATAGTTGGGTTGTTTTCATACCAGAGCTATTATTAATAATGAAAAGTTATCAGAAATATGGTAATACATAAACAAATTCTTATATATAATATGTTAATTCTAAGAGTATAAAAAAATTCATTATATATGTGCCATATTTTCTTTATCCATTCATCCATTGGTGGATAGTTAGGTTGTTTTTTTCATACCAAGGCTATCATGAACAATGCTGCACAGAATATGGCAGTGCAGATGTATTTTCAAGATACTGATTTTAATTATTTTGGCTGTACATTCAGAAGTGGGATTACTTGATCATATGGCAGCTCTATTTTTATTTATTTTTTTTAGAAACGTCCATACTATTTTCAATAGTAGTTGTACTGCTTTACATTCCCAGCAAGAGTGTAGAAGTTTTTTCATTTTTCTCCATTCTTGCCAACATATATACACATATATAAAATAGCCATCTTAACAGAAGCATGACGGTACCTCACTGTGATCTTGATTTTAGTTGTCCTGATAATTAGAGAGGTTGAATAACTTTTTTAAAATAGATGTTGTGATTTTCAAATTTTATTTTATTTTAGATTTGGGGGTACATATGCAGGTTTGTTACATGTATACTCATTGTTTAACTCCCACTTGTAAGTGACAACATGAGACATTTGATTTGCTGTTTCTGAGTTATTTCTCTTAGGATAATGGCCCCTATGCTGCTGGCAAGGGCATGATTTTATGTCTTTTTTATTACTGCATAATGTTCCATAATATATGTATGCCCCATTTTCTTTAATCAACCTTTGATGGACACTGAAGTTGATTCTATGACTTTGCAATAATGCAGAAATGACTTGGTAAATAGTGCTGCAATAAACATACAGGTGCAAGTATATTTTTAGTAAATAATTTATTTTCCTTTGGGTAGATACCCAGTAATAGGATTGCTGGGTTGAATGGTAGTTCTATTATTAGTTCTTTAGGAAATCTCCATACTGTTTTCT
This sequence comes from Cacajao melanocephalus, assembly GCA_963573385.1. Classification (NCBI taxonomy): domain Eukaryota; kingdom Metazoa; phylum Chordata; class Mammalia; order Primates; family Pitheciidae; genus Cacajao; species Cacajao melanocephalus. The sequence continues at coordinate 41,393 of CAUYLG010019565.1, forward strand.
TTAGGAGTTGAATTAATTTGTTTTCCAACCAACAGTGCATAAGCGTTCCTTTTTTTTCACATCCTCACCAAGATATGGTGAATAACTTTTCATATAATTGCAAACCTGTCTGTCTTTTTTGAGAAATGTCTACTAAAATCTTAGAGACATCTATTTAAATCCTTTGACAATGTTTTAATTATTATTTTTTGTTGAGTGGTGAAAGTTCTGTATATATTTGGATATCAACCGGTTCTCAGATACATGACTTGCAACCATTTTCTTCCAGTCCATAGGCTGCCATTTGATCCTATATATTTTTTTAAGCATATGATTTTTAGTTTGATGTAGTTCTACTGGTCTATTTTTGCTTTTTTTCTGGGAGTTTCAGTGTCAGATCCAAGAAATCTTTACCTGGACCAATGTAATACAAATTTTTCTTCTATATTTTCCTCTAGGAATTTCAGTTGCAGGTCTTATGTAAAATTAATTTTGAGTTGATTTTTGTTAATGTGTAAGATAATGTTCTAATGTCATTCTTATACATGTGGATATCTAGTTTACCCAAAACTGTTTGTTTTAGAAATTAGTATTTCTCCATTGTGTTTTCTTGTCACCTATGTCAGAGATCAGTTCACCATATATGAGTGAATAAATATGACGTGGGATCTCTATTTTGTTCCATTGGCTTATATATCTTTTCCTATGCCAGTAAATATAGGTTTGAGGTTGTCCACAGTGGATGAATAGTATATGATATTAGAATTAAGAACTATGACCACTGGTTAAGAGTAAAAAGTGAAGATCGAATGAAATGATCCATATGATTCCTTACAACTCTAGAATTCTATGAGTAAAGGAATGTTGAGATACAGAAAGAATATATTTTCAGCCCTGAAAAAGGTGAATTGTAAAGGTCCAGACAAGGTGGAAGAAGACTAATAAAAGAGGTTAGTAGAGTTGCTCTGGTGAAAGTTAAAGAGGAACTTATGTAGGACAGTGTCAAGGAAATGAAAGTTTAAAATTTGTTGTCTGTCTAGTTACATTTTATTTTTGATTTCTCTTTCAAAAACATTTAATAACATTGTTCTTATAATCCAAGGCAAAATTAATATTATTAATCTGAAATTCTAATCCTCTCCCTTATTTTATTATGTCCTAACTAGATTTTATTCTACAATATAGAAATGTAACCACAATTTTCTCCACTAATTACCTGGCTGATTATATTTCTTGTACATTTTAATCTCCTGTTAAACTTCCATACCAGGTTTTGGCCCATTTTTGTAAGTCTTTGCTTCTCTGAATATATCCCACATTACAGAACACAATTAGAAAATATCATAAAGTAGGAGTTTAAGAACCAACCTGGGGAGCATAGTGAGACTCATCTCTATAAAAACAAAACAAAACAAACAAAACAAAAGTTAGCCAGGTGGTATGGCATGCACCTGCAGTAGTGGGTGCTCTAGAGCCTGAGGCAGGAGGATTGAGGTGGCAGTGAGCTGTGATTGCGCCCTTGCACTCCAGGGTGGGCAACAGGGAAAGACCCTGTCTCAAAAAAAAAAAAATAAAAAGGGTACCCTTATAAATTCAAGGATTCCAATGATTATGTAGCCATACAATTTTAGATTTCCCTGGAAGTAGTAGACAAAATGATATTTTCCTCCGAAGATGCTCAGGTCTCAATTCTCCTTAAGAAAAAAGAAAAGATGGGGGGAGAGATCCAAAATGGCCGATTAACAACAGCTCAGGATTGTAGCTCCCAGTGAAAACACAGAGAGCGAGTGTACGCCGCAATTTCAGACGAATTTCTGTGGCCCACGAACTGGGAGATTCCCGGCAGAGGAGCCACACGTGTCGCCAGCGAGACTCTTTTGGCCAGCGCAGCTGTTTTGCCCGCACCCTGGCGCGGCCCAGCACTTCTCAGTGCGGAGATTTGAGTCGGGCTCGGCTGGTCCCACCCCCACAAGGAGAACAGCAATTGGAAGCGCTGAGGACTGAGAGTTTCACAGTAAGCACAGCTGAACCTGGGAAGACCAAGCTCTGTGGGGAAGGGGTGTCTGCCAAAGGAAAACTAAGAAACAGAAAAAACTTCATCACCAACAAGCCGGACGTTCACTCAGACACAATCTGAAAGTCGGCAATTACAAAGACGACAGGTGGATAAATC